>JARYHS010011408.1:11218756-11242756 GCA_031002005.1 Vandiemenella viatica | reverse complement strand
ATAAATGTAAGTTATTTACCGTTTGAAGTTCACAATGTTAAACGCAGTATTCTTATATAATATATACAATCAATGGTGGCGAATAAAGAATGTAGTGAAGTGTTCGGGTGTGTCATAAGTAGTGTTACAAATCGAAAAAAAAAATCAGATTTGTGAAAAAAAAAACATGAAAAAAACCTAGCACCCTTGATTTTTTTCTAATTTTTTTCTATTTTCAGAAAACAATATATTTGATAAATTATAGTTTTATTTACGGAACTTACATTTTACATGTGTGTTTTAAATCTTACTAAATCATATAAAGTCTTACATAATGAATCATTAATGTATCTATGTAGGTAACATAATTTTTTATTCATCCTCTATGTGAGTACTACATTCACTAGTATCAGCAGTACCAACACTAGTTCGGTCGGAGTCGGAATTTTCTGTTTCTTCTTCTGTTTCCTACAGATCCATAACTTCAGAAATAGTTACATTTTCTTTTACTGGTTGTACTGTACGCAAAAGCTTTTGAGATTGCAGTTTTAAATTGTGAGAAAAGTACACACTGTGCATAAAGACTGCGCCGATAGTTCTATATTACGGTCTTTTAAGTTTGAATTTTAATCTATTATCATACAAAATATGAGCTTTATTTCTTTTCAATCGTTGATTTATGCCAACGGTTGCAAGGAAATGATTCATAATTACTGACAATTTAATGACTCAGTATCACTATACGCTGCGAGTTTAACAAGTATACGAATATAAGGAAAGCACAATAAGTAATAAAAAGAGGGAAAAAACCGTTGATAAATTTAAAATTCCTAATTTTTTTGAAAAGATCCGTAGGTCTGCAGATAAATTTATAGGGCTGGCAGCACTAGTTCAAATAGTGAGTATCAATCCAAACAACGGGGATTTCTTCTCACACTACCTAGCCTATTTCAGGAAGTCCCCGTTCGTAAAGAAAACTTCAGTCAATGTTGCCAATATTTTTGTATTTTTTTTTCTGTAATGAACCAGAAAAATATAGTAGATTTAAAAATTAAGATAGGTACTTAGTATAAACTCCAAAACAGTCATATTAAACGATCAATGCCTTAAAAATTTGAAATTTAGTAGTTATGCAAAAAAACATGTCCCAGAAAAAAACGACGTTTTTTTACAGTTTTCTTTTTCATGTTTTTTTCAAGTCAGAAAAAAACGTTTTTTTTACAACACTAGTCATATGACGCCTCTGTCTATTAGGTGGGAAACTTACCAACAGAGTAGACCGGAAGAGGGTGTCGAAAGTGAATCCCGCACCTGGATGACGCAGCGCTATTCCGAGCACGTCTCTATCCATATTCATGGCGTCGCCACCGACAGAGAGCTAATACATTAGCGCAGGGTGCCTTAAAAGCTGCCTAGCGGGAGAGACACCTGTCCGAACCCACTAGGCTCGAGATAGTCCATCACCAGCCACGAACCACATCCAGACTGCCCCCAGCATTCAAACAATCTTCAGGGTCCCATCGGGGTTCAAAATACAGTGTATTGAAAAGCATACGACCTACAAAGACGGGTGATACATGAAACGGTACGTTTACTCAAGAAGTTTCTGGAACATAATATAAACGTTCAACGTGTACGCCCTTAAAGGTGCCATACATGTACAGGTAATCCTCGAGGTTTGGACGGAATACGAGGTGTGTACAAAAGAAACAGAACTTCTGCTGTAATTGCTTTATTGCTCATCATACTTACTTTAACACACTGTCCCCTTCAAAGTGCTGTCCTTCACTATCAATACACCGTTGCCATCGTTTTTTTCAAGTTTTGGAACGCCTCCTGGAATGCAATTTATCCGATGGCGCGCAGTTCTCTCGTCGCATTGTCTTGAAATTCTTCTATGGTCTGGAAACGACGTCCTTTTAAAGTGTTTTTCAGTTTTGGGAAGAGAAAAATGTCTGACGGAGCCAAGTCTGGAGAATAGGGTGGCTGAGGCACAACGGGAGTGCGATGTTTTGCCAGATAATTCGTGACAAACAACGATGCGTGAGCGGGTGCGTTGTCATGGTGCAACATCCACAACTGATTCTCCTACAGTTCAGGCCTTTTCCTACGCACAGCATCTCTCAAACGTGTCAGGATTTTCTGGTAGACCTCCTTGTTTACCGCTTGACCACGTGGTACAAATTCATGGTGTACAACTCCTTTGCAATCAAAAAACACGACCATCATTACCTTGATGTTCGACCGACTCATCCGCGCTTTCTTTAGTCGAGGAGATCCTTTCCCCACCTATTCTGAAGACTGCCTCTTCGTTTCCACTTCGTACCCATTAACCCATGTTCCATCGCCTGTAATGATGTTCTTGAGGAAGTTTTCGTCCTCATTTGCTTTTTCAAGCAACTCCTTAGAGATCCTAGCTCTATTCTCCTTCTGCTCGTCCGTCAACAAGCGCGGTATCAGTTTTGCACTGACACGATGCATTCCAAGTTTTTCTCTCAAGATGTGATTGCAAGAGCCTACACTTATGCCAACTTCTTCAGCAACCGCACGGACAGTCAATCGGCGATTTTCACGAATCACAGTGCGAACCCTCTCAACATGGTGTTCGTCTGTTGATGTGGAGGGTCGACCAGATTTTGGATCGTCGGTAACCGAACTCCTGCCCTCCTTAAAGCGCTTAAACCATTCATAGCACTGTGTTCGGCTCATGCAGTCAACCCCGTATGCTTGTTTAAGCATTTGAAGTGTCTCGGTAAAAATTTTCCCAAGTTCAACCCAAAATTTCACACAGACGCGTTGATCCTCTAATTCCTTCATTCTCGCTTTCTCACAAATCCGACGAGCACTCTGCGCACGACCTCACTCAACCGGCTGTCACTCGTAAACTAATGCAGCGACGTAGTCCGACAAGAGGCAATCTCGTGCCGAGAGATGTCACTAGTGTGCACGGAAGTCAGAGAATTTTATCTGCAGCCGTTGGCGCGCTATTTAATTAGATCGGTTTCTTTTTGTACACACCTCGTAGTCCCGGCCTTCAACGATTCCGGAACGTGTGTGGGCATTTCCTTGAGGCCTTAGCCTCACCCTGGTGGTCTTCTAGTGCGACCAAATCCTCACCCAAATACAATTCTTATTTCCTCGAAGGCAGGGACGGAAGGGTGAGCACGCCAGCGTGTGTCCCCTGCGTTCAGGTGGCCTCCCAGGATTTCTGGTGAGTGCTTGTGTGTGGGTTGCGATTTTGTTTCTCTTCTTTGTTTCTACTGTTTGGTTTAGTGGTGTTCCTTGTACAGGAAGAGTTTACTAAACTGTATGTTAGTGAGCCCTGTCTATGGGAAGTGAAGTGCAAGGAATACCGCGACAGGATTAAACGAGAAGTTCCCTACGCCTAGCTGACAGGAATCATCGCTCAGCACAGCCACAGATTGACGTCAGTTCACATGAACCATCTCCGACAGCGAGTACTGTCACACCTACCCGAAACAGAGGAAACATTAAACCCTCTGTAAATGAATCTTTGCGAAGTGATGTGTTGATGCCAACATGTATTCCGCTCAAAGAACATTAAAAAAAACCGGCTGGAAGGAGATCGCTTTGTCGTTGTTGGGAAAACCACTGCCACGATATTACCTGATTTTCCGACCAATCAGATGCTAATAGCAGAAAAAAATCATTAGTGACACGCTGTTTCAAGCTGAAATGGGCTGTTTGAGAATGCCATACAGTGAGCAACGGTTACCTACTTCCGGCCGGTATTTATTTCGTATGGCAAAAGAAATATAAAATCAGGAACTACATTGAATTACAATAAATAGAACTAAACATGGATGTTACTACAGACTGATGTCCAACGATTGCAGCCATTCAATTGCTTCTGTGGTTGCTTTGTGAATATGATGCATTGTACCACTGAATCTCCTTAGAGGGCATTCCATGGCGATGTGGTGAATGATTTGTTCATAGTTACCGCAGTCACAAGAAGGATTCTCTATCAATCCCCACTTGTGCATCCAGTAGTTGCATCTACCGTGGCCTGTTCTCACTGACGAATGACGAAGATTGACAAAAACAAACGTTTGTTCACACGAGTCAAATGCCAACTGGAAGGCTACAGGCAAATAGAGCAATACATCAGATAGAGACCGAGTGGGGCAGCGAGTCACGCAGACTGACACACGTTTTCGCCGGATTTTGCAGATTGCTGATCAGCTTAATCCACCAAATACAAAACTTTGACCTTAGTTTTCAAGATTTAGACAAATTTAGTTCACTACCTCACTACCTACGTTCGGTCTACGTCGTGCCTTTTCTAGAAATCAAAACATGAATTGACTATATATATTTATATATACGTCATCCCTGGTGGGCCAAGACAATACAACACTTCTGCACCTGCGTCCGGTTATCAAATACAGGAGTTGGAGGTTGTGCAAAGAATAGCAGCTAGATATGTTTGTCCAAATTATCGCAGGACCCAGTCAGTAACTGATATGATAAAGGAGTTGGATTGGGAGGAGGAGGGTGAAGAGAGTGCTGGGAATGTACAGGGCATATGTTAGTGATGGGGCTTGGAGGAATATTTGTCAAAGAATTAGGAATAATGCATGGAAGGGGAAAGGCGACCATGACCACAAGCTGGCGGTCGATTTCATGCATAAGGGAGTCGGAAAATTTTCTTTTGTTCGCAAGGATGTCTGGGATTGGAACAAATTACCAAGTGAAGTTATGAATTATTTACCAAAACGGTTAAGGAATTTAAAATTTGTAAATCGAAAAAGTGAATGGGGGAGGAATTTAACACTCCACTTATAAAAGAAATTTAAAAAAATAATAATAATATAAAATTATATGATCAGGGAAATTGGCTCCATCGCAATTAAATTATTATTATTAATAATAATAATAATTTTCCCTTCAAAACAATGAAATACGGAAACATGTAAGTGTGGACAGTGCAGTCACGTGACGTCACGGACCTCACGCGTGAGACCGCGTTTTCATTTTCATCTCACGCGCACGCATTCTGGGATCACGTGAAGTCTCAGTTCACTCTCTCCTACGATTTCCTGAGATAGTTTTAACTAGGTGGATGAATTGCTAGTAACAAAAGTAAGTAAACATGAATATTTATACATCAATAGACCAGCGGATTATCGGGATAAATTTATGTGACAAGCATCTTGGGACGAGATTGGAAGAAAAATAAATATATTATGTAACTAAAGTTCCTATTATTTTCTCTATTGATGCAACTAAATTATTTTTAAGCTGGTATTCTACGGTTAAAATATTTCCAACGCAGATAATGCTAATTTTTGCATTTATAATGTGATAATTAAAAAACAAGAAACACATCAAACATTTTTATTGTTAATTATTACAAAATTTTTGGGGTATGCCGCGTTGTTTATCTGATAATCTAAGCTTTCGGCGGCCATTTGTATGTTGCCATAGAAACGAGCGCCAAGCATTGCAGAGAAATAGGCCGCTGTCTTCACTCAAGTTGTCACACGTCTTTCTCATTTTCCAAACAAAACATTCGGTGATACCCTTTTTCCGGAAGTAACAGCTCTCGTTGTTATCTTTTTCTTTATGCCATATCTAATAAACACGTGCAAAGAAAAAAAAAAAAAAAGGTTCTTTCCTCACCTTGTATTAGATATGAAAACTTGTGGAATATTTTGGTAATTCTGGCACTAACCAATATAATTCAGCCGATTGTACTCTCTTTTAAATAATTCCATATATCCAAAAACAAAGAGTTTTTTTCCATTGCGACCCACAATACAAGCGACTGTATCGAACTCTTCTTCCGATTACGAAGAGCTAACCGAGCGTAGTGGTGTAACGGTTAGCGTTCTGGCCTCGCATTCTGGAGGACGGCGGTTCGAATACCCGTCCGGGCATCCAGATTTGGGTTTTCCATGGTTTCCCCAAATCACTCCAGGTGAATGCCAGGATGCTTCCTTAAAAAAGGCCATGGCCGAATTCTTTCCCATTCCTTGCCCCCCCCCCCCATCCTTTCCCGTCTCTAAAGACCTCGCTGTTAAGAGACGTTAAGCAGTTAGTAAAATTTTTTTTAAAAAAAAAACGAAGAGCTAGTTCAGCTAGCAGTCTCCATTTTGAAAACATTCGTAAAATTGAAAACGAGAACATGAGTTCACGTGTCGTGACATGTTGCGGTGTAGTTGTAAGCGTGACGTCACATCGTGACGGCGCGTGAGCTCACGTGACGTGATGGCGGTGCCGCCCTGCCTTAATGGGAGGACACGGCCCCCACCCGTGTCGTCTATGGACACAGAATATAGCGAAACCATCTAAGTCAAACCAATGTAAGGGAAAAAAAAGCAACTAATAATTATAATGCTATTTTACACGAAATAAATACATTTCTTTATAAGAGCCGTGTTTGGTTTATTTTCCGGGAATGTCGCGTTGTTTTATGCGCAGTGCTGAGTTAACAAAGCCTGCAACATGTGAGCCGAAATGTCGAAAAAGGGGCGGGGGGGGGGGGGAAGTCAATTAAATATGTGAGGTTACGTGAGATGTTTTTCCGGAATTCCGGACCTCCCCCCCCCCCCTTTTCTCTGGTGAGATTTGATGAGATCTGATTGGACCACTCCCCCTTCCCCCCTCCTAAGATGACGCGAGATTTCGATGGGACTTCCCGGCCCACGCTAAACGACCTCGTAGTTTTTTAGACCTTTTTTTAACTCCCCTGCTTCCTAAGGCGGTTATACCCTCCTAAGATCGCTTTCCTCGTCGTTTCTAGTCCTTTTATCCCCCCTAAAGTCCACATCCGCGCCATTTTTTGATTTTTTTTATCTCTCAATAATTTTACCAGCTCACATGAGGTTTACGTCGACGCCCCATCTCCCCCCGCCCCGTGAGACTTGGACCCCCTATTTCACCTGACGTAATTAATCGACGCCCCCAAGGTGAAAATAAAAATTTAAAAAAATATTTTTCAGGTTTCATTTATAATTTTTTTTATCTGCTTAATGTCTCTCTAACAGCGAAGTGTTTAGAAACTGGAAAGGATAGGGGACAAGGAATGGGAAGGAATTCGGCCATGGCCTTTTGAAGGAAGCGTCCTGACATTTGCCTGGAGTGATTTGGGAAACCATGGAAAACCCAAATCTGGATACCCGGACGGGGATTCGAACCGCCGTCCTCCCGAATGCGAGGCCAGAACGCTAGCCGTTACACCACCACGCTCGGTCATTTATAATTGATTTACAGCTTAAAGCACATTTTACCATTGCAGAGACGTAAACACGTATCCTACTTCTTATTTTGCTATACTAGCTACAGCTATGGACAGAGAGTTAAGACATCTGTGGCCGTTGTTAGCCGTTAACAAAGGCCGGGTGAGTGAAGTATTAGTATTTCCAAGTGACCGTGTTGGTGTTCCTGGAACCTGGAGCTGTTGGCGTCTATTCGAGGTTTTTCTCGCGCTCCGACAGTACCTGTCGACGGACGTAAGTGCCTCCTGTGTTTCCCTCCTCCGCTGCTAATCTGACCGCTACCTCGCCGCAGACCAAATCCCTGACAACTAATGGAGCCGTAACTCTCCCGGCGAGGGCCAGCTCCGATATAATCCAACAACTCTTAATCTGCCGCGCCGGGCGTAATGGCTCTTCCCACCACAAGGAATAAGTCCTTCCGCCCAGGCAGCCGCCTAAACACTCTGCACGCCTCCGTCTAATGCGCTACAGCCCAAGGTTTGGTCATTCTTTTTCTCATTTTGCTAAATACGGATTTCCCATTGTCCCTGTAATCTCTAAGTATCGAAATCTATAGTCGCAACACTTCTGTAATTATTGTCGGCTGTAGAGAAAACATGGCTGAATATTTCTCCACGGCGATTCCAACGACTTCATGAGTCAATGCCACTTCAGGTTGCTGCGTTTCTCTGGGCAAAGGTGTATCCCACACGGTATTGGAATGCATTCCATGTTTCAGAGTATATTTTGAGGCTGCTCTTATAACCGCTCACGGAACGTGGTGGTGTAACAGCTAGCGTTCTGGCCTCGCATTCGGGAGGACGGCGGTTCGAATTCCCGTCCGGGCATCCAGATTTGGGTTTTCCATGGTTTCCCCAAATCACTCCAGGCAAATGCCGGGATGCTTCCTTCAAAAAGGTCATGGCCGAATTCCTTCCCATTCCTTGCCCCCCATTCTTTCCCGTTTCTAAAGACCTCGATGTTAGAGAGACGTTAAGCAGATAAATATAATATATAACCGCTCCTTGATCGGCAAACATGTACTCCATCAAGAGACACCGAATGTAAGGCCGGCATTACACTGTATAAGATCTTCATCAAATATCTTTTATAAAAGATTTTATCATATTTATTTTATAAAAGTAATTTTATGATATTTTATCAGGCCATTTGTACTACATAAAATTTTTCATCATAGTTCTCTGAAATGAATGGAGTAATCTTGTATGCTTCTTTAGCCGCAGTGCGTGCAGCAGTCACAATGTGTGTTTTACTGAAGAAAAAGAAGAGAAGTAAACGTATTTGGATTAGATCGTGGATTGCAAGAGTTGATATGAAAGGAATTCATCAAATTTTAGTGTAAGAGCTGCAATGTGAGGACGTGACATATTATAAAAATTATTGCCTAAGCTGCAGGTTAGGTCCAACAAATTCTTACCGCAAAATTTTCAAAAAGTTCTACGTCAGTATAATTACCTCTAAACTTAACGATGTATACTATTGGATGTCTATTTTTACAGTGTATATATGCAGTGGGTTGTACTCAATTGCAACTGGTTGATCAATACAATTCTGCAGTATGGCACCTGTATTTCTCAGCTATTGTGCCAGAAACCTGTCAAGTACTAGCTTCTTAATCCATTAATTTCCTTTTTCATGTCATCAATAGTACAGACTTCTTTAATAGAACTAATTAACTTCAAAATCTTTTCGTAAGTGTCCTCCTTTTTATTCATTTTCTTGTAGTCTATATATTTCTAATTGTACAACATTTTATTCTGTACATACTTAGAAATCAAGATTTTCATGGATTCGGCAGTCCTAACAAACTTCGGTAACATTGTTTGCGCCATTGTCTTTGTTTACTTTGAAATCTTTTATAAAATGTAATGTCAACGAATTACATTTTATAAAAGAAATCTTTTATAAAATATGTCCTATTACACTGTAAATTTTTTTATCAAAGATGATTGACAAAGTTCTTTTACAGTGTAATGCCGGCCTAAGTACGCGCTTAAATTTTCAGTTACTATAATTTTTCTTATTCCGTACAATTTCTCACTTTCTGTTCCAATTGCTGTTTTATTCATTCTGCAACTTCTATGGACTTATAGCCACTAGCTGTGTACAAACAACACGAGATTAAGAAGCGTGACCATTTGAAAACAGTGAAATGGTGACGTTGTCAAAAAAGGGGCAATGCCGACGGCAGTAAGATGTTGTGTTCTACTAAAAGATGCAACTAGAGCTGTTTTCTGACCGACATGTGATTGTTTCTATCAAAAATCTCACTGATGATGCCCCAGTACACAGGGCAAATCGCGTCTGACCGTAGAGCAAAAAAAGAACAGTTGTTAAGAGACGGTATTTCCATTTGCAAACAATAAAAAGCAAGTGCGGAGGAATGACCAATGACCAGTTGATTCTATGGACTATATCATAATTACTTTCCCCCACGTTCGGTCATCGTATGTAGTCACCACGCTCCGAAACCCGCTTTAAACCAATCAGCGAGTGTCATGCTGCTATTCGTTAATTTTTAATTTAATTGCGTTGGAGCATATGCTCTGATGCCAATTTCCCTTCACGCCCATTTTCGCATTTCTTGTTTTTATCTTCAATTATCCCACCCATCTACTATTGCACTTTGTGAATTGTAATATCAAATTCTTATAGAGTTTGTGGTAAAATATTAAGTACTTGTCTTGGTAATTTGTTCCCTGACAGTTTTACCTATAAATAAAACTGTTCGCATGCCTGAAACCGAATGTCAACTTGTGATCATGTTCATCTTTTCCCTTCCAGGCATTACTCCTAATTTTTTTTTTTTAATGATTAATTTCGATGGAACGCTTAGTACGGTGACAATTTCTCTAATTACCACTTTCTTAGTATTATTCCGGCCCGCGAGATGCTTTACACTTTTACAAAATATATTTATATTATAATACCCAAAGTAGTGAAAACCAATGTATTAAATTACATTATTTGTGCATTCCATACATTAAAACATTAACTGACGAAATTAATAGTATCATTATTATTATATTATCTATATTTAAATGTAAGAATAATAGTAAACACAATAATAATAGCTCATTATTTTTCAATTTTTTTACTTCAAAATAACGTCTTTAGTGGGTCTAAATCTAATATGGGGATATATAATTCTATATGAGGCCCGCGGAGTTATGATTTATTTCCAAAATGGCCCACAAGATCATTTGGGTTGGCCCCCCCTGCTATATACATTGAGTTTTAAAATTCCTCCCTCATCTATTTCTGTGAATCAAGAATTTTTTAATTTAAAATTCCTTCATCGTTTATGGTCAATGTTTCATCATTTCTCTTCGTAATTTATTAATATACATGACAACTTTACCCTCCAAAGAAAATTTTCCAACTCCCTGATGCGTGCCGGCTTGTGCCCATTGTCATCTTTTCCTTTCCAAGCACTACTCACAAAATATGTTTCCTTACCACGATAATACGCCTTGTATGCTGTGTGAGGGAAATATATGAAAGAATTTAAATGTTTGTGTCTGTATTTTTTTTTGTTTAGAGAAGCTGTTTTGTCTTTGGTGAAGATATAACATTAATGACCGCTATATGTCAAGCCAGAGATTGTGTGACATTGTTAAACTAAGCAAAATTATGTAGAAACTAATAAGACTAATATTATTCAAGATAAACGTCAAGAAGAAGGACCTTAATATGTTACTGGTAATTTATGAAGTGAATATATAAATTATTTAAACTAAAAAAAATGTGGATTGTGCTGATCGTGTAAATAAATGTTTTAATACAAGGAGCAGAACCATTTGACTATTAATGAAACGATGCATAAAGCAATATAATTTTATGTGGTATGCTTCAGTTAGTAGATCTTACGTCCTACTACAATTGTTATAAAGAAACACTGACGCCATATTTTGGCATATCTTGACAGGACAATACCATAACTCCCATGACTGTCTTTATCCTCCTCCTGTCTTCCAACGAAGCCTAGCTCCTTTATCTTACTAGTTTTGCTCTCCGTTAATTTACACACACAAAAACAATAAATCAAAAAAAATGTAGATGCCTTCCTCTAATAATCACTTATTCTTCACCTTCGCAGTTTGGTGTGTCATAGACTCCAATTTGTTACTATTGTTTAGCGCAAGGGTGACCAATCAAAATGATCTTGAGAACCACATTGGAAATGTATCATAACTACGCGGGCCGCATATAGAATTATATATCCCCATATTAGATTTAGACTCACTATAGACATGATTTTAACGATTATAATTTAATTACTGTGCGAACTCATAACTGTAAACTCATAAATGAAACAGGCAATAACTTTGGTAAGACCATTGCTCGAATATGGTAGTGTAGTATGGGACCCACATTTTGAGTATCAAATACAGGAGTTGGAGAAGGTGCAAAGAAGGGCTGCTAGATTTGTTCCTAGAAATTATCGCAGAATGCAATCAGTGACATATATGATGAGGGAGCTGGAATGGGATTCATTGCAAGACAGGAGGAGGATTAGGAGGGTCATGGGAGTGTACAGGGCGTATACTGGTGAAGAGGCACGGAAAGATATTGCAGTAGGTATGAAAAGTAGTTCGTGGAAGGGAAAAGATGACCATGACCACAAGCTGGCACTCGATTTCAGGCACAAGGGTGTGGGAAGATTCTCTTTTTTAGGTAAGAGTATCACGGATTGGAATGAGTTACCAAGGGGAATGATGAACAACTTACCGAAAACGTTAAAAGAATTTAAAGTTAAAATTTGTAGAGGGCAAATGTAGGTGGGTGCATGATAGGAGAAAGATGGGTGTGTAGGGAAATTGCCACCGGAGCGTGCGCTCCATTGCAATTAAATTAAATTAAATATCTGTCATATATTCGCAAGATAATTATTTTAAAATAAGTTAATTATTTCTACTAAATTAGGCAGTTAAGTTTTTGAAGATATGGATGTACAAATAATGTATTTTTTTAATACATTGTTTTTTTTCTACTTTGGCCATTATAACATAAATATATTTTGTAAAAGTGTGCTGAATGTCAAGGGGCGCGGGTTGTCCACCCCTGGTTTAGCGCAGGGTCGTTGGACCAGATGCAGTTGACACCCTCTTGTAGCCAGTGAGTGGTAGGTCGCGGCGGAACTGTTTCTGGTCGTGGCAGCAGCAGCACTGTCAACAGGGCCTGGACATTAAAGGGGAGACCCCTCGTCTGGTCCAGGCCCTGAGCCGCTGGGAACCCATTAGCGGGGTCGCCGCATGTTGATTAAGTTGCCCAGAGTAAACGCAGGCGGCCTCCCACCCCCACCCCAGACATCCCAATCCCAGCGCACCACAAACGATCAACGCCACAGTGATCCGGAATATTCTCAGCCACAACACTACTTGAACTTTCCCACAACTAATAAATACTATATAAGAGATACTTTTCTGTATGATTGGTTTTCAACTTGTATGTAGAAGAAGCAATAAAGAAAGTCAAAAATAATTTCCATGTGGCATAAGTGTTCAGGGAGAAGAAAACAGTATGCTACGATTTGCTGATGCAGAAAGGGCTGAGTATATTAAGAAGTTACTGGATGAATTGAACAAAATACTGAAGAAAGATTTTGGACTGAATATAAATAAAAGTAAAACAAAAATGATGAAATGTAGCAGAAAGGATACCAACACTAGTAGATTAAATATAAAAATAGGATCGGATTTAATAGGAGAAGTTAGTAAATTCTGATACTTAGGAAGCAAAATTACAACCTAATGATGTTAAAAGCAGAATAGCGCTAGCAAAAAGAGCCGTCATGAAAAAGAGAAACCTTTTAGTTTCAAATATTGATCTAGGAATTAGAAAAAACTTTTTAAAACTCAATGTGTGGAGCACAGCACTTTATGGTAGCGAAACATGGACTTTAGGAATACCGGAAAGAAGGAAAATTGAAGCATTTGAAATGTGGTGCTACAGAAGAATGCTGAAAATTAAGTGCACAGACAAAGTGAGAAATGAATGAGTTTTGGAAATGATGGGCTAGGAAAGAAGTTTGTGGAAGAAGCTTACAGAAAGAAGAAACAGGCTGGTAGGTCATATTTTAAGACATGCTCGATTGGTTAATTCGTTAGTGGAGGGAACAGTCGAAGTTAAGAACTGTAGAGGAAGTTAGAGATTACAATATATGAAGCAGATAATTGAGTACGTGAGTTGTAAGGGGTATGTAGGGATGAAGAGGTTAGCACAGGATATGAAGTGATGGAGGATTGCATAACAAAAAAAAACACTCCATCATTATGTAATACGTATATTGCACAAAAATAACCTACTTTCTTAGCTTGATGTAAAACCGCTTTTTACGGACAGAGAGTTCAGCGAAAACATCCGATTGTGTCCAAGCATCGTAACAGTTACCATCAAGATTTAAACGAAACAGATATCTTTCTCTATAGTCGATTTGGATTCTAATTTAAATTAAAACGTACCAAGTCATTATGCAAAGATAACTTCGTATAATTCATTCTTAGCTTGTGACAGAAAATATTGGCAAGTTATTTAAAATTTTACATCAATTATGCATCATTCGTATTGAAGTAGTTCCGATTTCGGATTAAACAAAGGTAATTTTGTTCAATTGCCGTACACAAATCTGTGGAACATCTGTCGGCGACAATATTATATTTATTGCGTTGGCTTTCTAATTTTCATTTCCACATCGCACACTTTCAAAACATCTTTAAATCTGAAATCTGTAATCTTTGCTTGAAAATCTCATTTTTGTTTTACTCCCAGAATCCACTGCCGTTAGTTTAATATTAATTTATTTTTGGATCACAAATATTATTTTGAAATAAGTCGCAATAAATGCACGGGATTTCAGCTAGTCTGTCATGTTCCACAATCGTAATTTCCATACTGTATAAACTATAGTTGCTTCCGAAAAAGGAAAAACATAATAATAATTTCCCGAACGTCAACATTAAATAACGCACTCTTACCAAACGCACTCTGACACTATGTTAGTGCCGATTTTTTTTTTTCCCACGCCGCGAGCTAGTAAACGGAAGACAAAAGAAATCAAGAACTATATTAGTTTGGAATGAGAACACAGCAAACAAATAAACAGAAGACGAAAGAAATCAAAGACTATATTAGTCTGGAATGCTAACACAGCGATCATATAAACAGAAGAACGAAATCAAGAGGATATTAGTCTGCAATGCGAACACATCAGACCAACGACGGACAAGATGAACAAAAACCTCTGCGTATCAGCTGTTCTCGAGTCCCCAACCAAATAATCTAAGAAATCTATCCGCTTATTGCTAGCCCACGCGAAAGAAGTCGAGGAAAAAAGCCGGTAACTTAATAGAACTGAAATGATATATAAATTTTACAAAAAAACCGTAGGATTGTTTACTGCTGTTTGGAGCTAGTGAGGCTTATACTGCTTTCATCGACTGTACCGTGTGTTTGGCTTGCGGTGTGAGGTACGGGCGCTATGCAGCGCACATACCGCGGGTAGGAGGCACCTCAACGAGCCAAGCGCGCCAGTGGCGCCACTGCGGGCACCACCACAACTAGCCGGAACACAATACACACCAGTGCCAGTAGCAATGCTATAAATAAAAATATGGGTTTCGTTGGTTTATAAATAAAAATGCGGATTTAGTAATACATTAGAGCTAACAGTCAAGTGTGATCCTTAATCCGAACGTTGGATGTAGTCTTCGGTTGGAGGCATACTAAGTCCGGCAATCCTACCTAGTAAAGGGGACTTGCAGTTTAACGTGGAACGTGGAAGCGTTCTGGCGTACTTCACACTACACAGCAAGCTGTGTAACAGATGAAGGTCCTCTTAAAAATACTCGCTGAGATAAGGATTCAAACAGGGAACCTTTCTCAGAAGCTTAATCACTGAACCGCTAGCCCGCTATATGTTGGAGCATACACTTGTAAATCCTCTTCTGCCATAAGATGGTCTGCCACCTCGGTGGTCGCCGCCCTGGTAGCGAGCTGGCCTTAAGTTGCAAGGGTCGCCGGTTCGAGTCTAGCCGAGGGCATCGGTGGTTTTAATTAAGTGTTGTGTTTGTCCCGTATTGTCCATACTGCGAAGCAAACGATAATGTCGATGATATAGTAGACATACATTTGAAAAAAAAACGAAAGAACACACTTGCACCTGGCTATATACCCGTATCCCTTTCTGTTTTCGTTCTTTTTTTTTCTTTTTTTTTTTTTTTTAGAAAATAGTGATTTAGGCATCTGACTGGAGATCAAAAGGTCACTTGTTCGAATCCCTGTCTCGGATGGGGTTTTTAAAGGGTCTTAACCCGATTTCCACCTCTGACACAACTTGTTTCGTAATGAAGTATGCCAGAACACTTCCCTAGTTCCGATTCCCCTTCCTACATCCGGTAGGACTACCGAGTTAAGTTCAGGTGGCTGCTACAGGGGCGGAATGTTCAGCCTATAGAATCCCTGTCAGCAGGTCGTTATGACCTTTTACCTTTTTTTTCCTCTTTGAATAGTTTACTGCTGACCGACCATGGGGGATGTTTACCCCTTAGTGGCGACATCTGGGGTGGTTTCTCGTTGTCTACCCCCATGTGACAGTGTTCGTACGTGTTGTAAGTGTGGACGACCATAGCGGTGACGCGTCCAAATGAGCCAACGGGGCAGGGAAATATCATGTTAGATACAGTTAACTGTTTTGTGCAAATTTTTTGACGGAGGAGATGGAGTTATTAATAAGCTAGTCTTCTAATTTCCCTTAAATACACCTATTCTATTGTAACGTAATATTTTCTCAGGCATGCAGGAAGGTTTACATTGGTATCGCGTTGTTAATTAAAGCTTTTAGGAAAAGTAAACAGATGGTTTCAAGAAACAAGAATAGGATAAATTAAAGGCAGGAAAGAGAAAATTAAGATAGTAAAAGTAGGAAATAGCAAGAATCAATAGCATTTTTAACACAAAGACAAGGAATTCAAAAGATATAAAAGGTTTTCTGCAGTTACTGTTAGGTTCGGTACGAAGAAACACGAGTGCAACTTTCGCAAGACAGCACAGAATAAAATGAAATGGAACTAGTTAAACTAAAGAACAGAATGTGTAGGTTTCAATAAGCTGACCAATAAACAATTTAACGAAAATTCACATCAGAAGTGTGTGGAAAAAAGGGATTCATTTAATCTATATCTATAAAACGAAATTACCAGTTAAATTTGAATTAGAAAAAACTCAGAAAGTAGTGAGCAGATTTTAATGGTGTTTCACCATTTTAAAGCTTAGAATCTATATTGATTTGTTTGGTATTTCTTATGTTTCAACGTTACATAACGCCGGAACGTTAAATGAAATTCACAACATAGACTATGGTGACAAATGCCAAATATGGAACGACTAGTTTTTAAATGTCATAGATGGCCGTAATGAATGCGATAAACTAATAACGAAAAAACAACAGAAATGTTCTTGATCATAAGCTCTGCCAGAAAAACTCTCTAGCTATCGTCTTTGGCGTTCTGTTCACAATAAAATGGCGCCACAATTTTTAATTCCTGAAACAAATCGAAAGTATATTTTTTTCACATATCGCTTAGTTGGGAATATTTGATATATAATTCCGAATAGCTGATATCCAACTGTACAGGTACTGAATATATTTTAATTTTGAGCTCCAGTGCCAGATGAAGTAACATAATAATAAAAAAATTAGCTCTCAGTGGCAGATGAGTCAGCATAATGAGACACATCAACGATTTATACTCTGAAAACTCTGGCTAAATCGATTCAGCAGTTTTCAGGTAATGCTAGATTATTCGTAAAGTAAATGTGTCGGAACGTCATAAGATACACGTTAAATTTTAACTTTGACCCCAAGATTTCAAATTCTGAAAATCCAATCAAAATCTGTATTTTCTGCTCGATGCTGGAATAAACAGACACATTCCAGATACATTTTTATGTATGTGGTATGTATTAATGTGGTCAACGTTTCGATTTTCGAGCAGCAACATTAGCAGACGTAATTACGTTGAAATATAACCTGGACTACAATGAAAACTGGCATGCCGTCTCAAGGTATCCAAACCATCCCATTCTTTGAAATGTGCTCCTAAAACCCCGTTTAGTTTAGTACCGTAAATCAATGAAGGTTGGTAGGCATGAATCTTTTCGGACGAACAAATATAATGTACGGGTAAATCAACTTCAACCAACTCCTTTCCTGGTAGGATGAGGGTGAATCTAAGTTTGCTTTAATTCCGGAAATGGATGGCGTGAACTGTATGCAACTTGGAACACGTTTCTCATTGCATGAAAAAAATAGTCTATGGGTGAATCAACGCCAACTACACCGGGCAGCGCCGAGAACTCTGCTAGTATCAAATAAATCTTTAGTTCAGTAGTAAAATAGGAACAAATGCAAATTAAGACCGAAAATAGGAAATAAGATATCACAATTAACTGATTTAAGATCATAATATATAAGTTTGGAAGTAAATTTGCCAAAGACAAGGACTGTTTACCTTTGATTTACAGTTTAAGAGAAATTAACGACCGAAATCCGTAATATCTGAAGGGAATAGGATAGAGGAGAATTTTTTTTTAATTTAATTTAATTGCAATGGAGCACACGCTCCGGTGGTAATTTCCCTACACATCCAACTTCCCGCTAACCTTCACTCACCTACATTTGCCCTCTACAAATTTTACTTTAAATTCTTTTAACGTTTTCGGTAGGTTATTCATCATTCCCCTTGGTAACTCATTCCAATCCCTGACACCCTTACCTAAAAAAGAAAATCTTCCCACATCCTTGTACCTGAAATCGAGTGCCAGCTTGGGGTCATGGTCATCTTTTCCCTTCCATGAACTACTTTTCATACCTACTGCAATATCTTTCCATGCCTCATCGCCAGTATACGCCCTGTACACTCCCATGACCCTCCTCATCCTCCTCCTGTCTTGCAATGAATCCCATTCCAGCAGGAGAATAGTAGTGACAATGAATCTAAGTAGGTCAAGTAAGCTACATGATCAGAGTAAGAAACACCCACAGCCGTCACCTTCTCTTCCACACTATCTACACACATTTTTATACGCTTTGGAATTTTATTAAAACTTTGTCCCGGTATAAGTAACACCCCTTTGTATTAAACTGTCTTCTGTTTGAGTGGTTTGAATGTTATTTTGTAATTTAATTATCTCGGGTAACAGACGGTTTGGTCTATTTTTATCCCTTTATGTCTTCTGAACAATGTGTGCAATGGTAGGGTTCACAAGAAGAGACAGGAAAAGGGCCGTCTACATTCGTTCCATAACCAAAGTGGCAGACATCTTAGAAAGGCTGATGACCCAAAAATGGCAATGGGATGGTGATATTTCTCTAATAAGAGGCGTCAGATGGACTACAGCAGTTCTTGACTGGATACCAAGGAACCTGAAAAGAGCAAGAGGAAGACCCCCTGACAAGACATACGACGATTAACAAGCGTGAACTGGAAGCGGTCAGCCTAGAAGGAACTAGAACCAAATTATCCACGCGTACGAAGTCGTGGGTACGAGCTAGTTAACTTTAAAAATGCAATATATTATCGAGTGCGGGGAAAAATAAAAATACATGAAAACGAATACAGAAACATACATAGAGGTTTTACCTCTCCCGCGTGTATACTCTGGTCCAGGCCCCAGTGTAGTTCTGCCCCCTGCTGCGCTTTGTCTCATCCTCTGCGTCGCGATAGCGGGTCTGAAATTGCGGAGCCTACCGAGGACAGCCCAATCCCGCGGCCTCTTTCCGGAATTGCGGCGCTTTTCCCGCAGACAAACTCGCTGTTTGCGGCTCGGTAATGAAGGCGGCAAGTGTGGTGCTCTCTGTGAATATTCGGCGAAATAAAGGAACCGCTCCCCCCGCAGACACCTCCGTCGCAGCCCTGTGCGTTGCGGTCCGACCTCTGCTTGTACGCAAGCAGCACAGACTCGCACTTTAACCTTTCGTTTTCTTTGAGCTCTACACCTCGTCGACGTCGAGGTCAGTAGAGATGGGAAGTCACAGAAGCGAAGAACAGAAAGGGATTCTGTCATCGCCTTGTAAAGTGGCGCCTTACTGCTCTTGTTGTATTCTACAGGATAAGTTAGTTTTAGTTAAAACGAACGTTTTCTTCTGAGCTATAGAGCTAGAAGTCTGTGAATGCCAAATAGAAAAGTAGACAGCGCCGGCTCGTCAGACGGAGTAATTTCATTTTTTATTTTTTTTATTTCTACATCTACATCTATACTCTGCAATTCACAATTACTGTGGGTGGCAGAGGGTGCTAAGCACCAATCCTAATTCAGTTCATTCCAATCCCGAACAGAACTAGGAAAGAAAGAATACATAAATTTATCAGTACGGCATCTTATTTCTTGAATCTTATCCCTCCTGTCGTTGCGACCTAAATAGGTTGGCAGAAAAAGTATTTCGTTGCACTCGTAACTTAAAGATCTTCGCATAATCTCCAGCAAATTCTAACGAAAACGACGTCGTCTGTCCGCCAAACAATCCCAGCCCAACCCACGTATCAGCTCTGTGACACTTACGTAAGGACTCTCCTCTGTACCTTCTCCAACGTATCAATCAATCCCTTGCGATACGGATCCCAAATTGTACAACAGTATTCCAAATTGGGATGGAGCTCTCTCTCCCGTTTTAATTTCCCAACACCCCCATTTTTCTCGTTTCCTTTTCCTACCTACGTTTTCCCTGTATTCATCTCAACTTTTAATTTATTTTTCAGTTTGGTAAATTATTCATCATTTCTCTTGGTAAATTGTATGCAGTGTGATTCAGGATGAATGGTAAATAATGAAGAAGGTCATAGTATGAACAATATTGAGGAAAAAACTTTCATATAAACACGTGAACTATTTCAATTCGTTTTGGAGATACAAGTGCTGGAATGTTATGCATAAAATAAACCACAGAAAATAATCGAGATCACGCAAGTAGTGTATTTATTTATTTATTTATCGTATGGCAATTCAGACACTTTTAAGAACATTGATAAACTATATACATTGCAACATTACAAGATTAAATACTTATATCTAGTTTATTAATGTAGTTTATTGATTCCTGAGTTGCCAGCAGGAAGTCCACAGGATCACCACTGTAAGATCTTATAGGACATTCTTCAATAATATGACCAATTGTCTGAATCTCTCCGCATTCACATAAGGGGGATGGTTGCTAGCCCCACGTGTACGGGGAGTGTGCGCATCTGCCGTGCCAAGTTCTGATTCTGTTGAATGTGGACCAAGTTTTACGAGGTAAATCAAAACATGGTGGCTTTTGTGTGATGCAAGGTAAGCTGTTATTTTGGTGTATAGTCCACTCCTGCATCCAAGCTTTGGTGATGTTAAAATCTGCACGAATAGCATCCCTTGCCGATTTCATTGGCGGTTTTCTAGAGTGAAGCCTGTTGATGTTGGCATCCTTAGTATCTTGGTGGATCGGTAAGTCCCTGTTGTCCATTATCCTCTTGTACTCACGTGTAAGAGCATTTATCCGTCGCAGGTTAGGTGCTGGTATGTGGCTCAGTATCAAGAGCCATCTTGTGGGAGTTGTCTTGATCACGCCTGCAATCATACGCATAGCGTTATTAAGTTGAGTGTACCTAGAGTGGTGGTGTAACAGTTAGCGTTCTCGCCTCGCATTCGGGAGACGCAGGTTCGAATCTGGGTTTTCCATGGTTTCCCAAATCACTCCAGGCAAATGCCGCGATGCTTCCTTCAAAAATTCCATGGCCGAATTCCTCCCCATTCCCTGTCCCCCCAACCTTTCCCGTCTCTAAAAACCTCGCTGTTAAGAGACGTTAAGCAGTCAATTAAAAAAAAATCATGCAAGTAACTAATTGAAGTGGTACTGGATTCATGCAAAAACACGCGCATATTTTACAGCAGTTTAAATTAAATGTACTAAAATCCCACAATCAACTTAATACATAAACTGAAACACTTTATTCATGTTTGAAATCGACACGTACAGCCCCGATGCGCGCGCATCTAACAAAAACAATAACAAAAACAAAAAAAAAAAATAATGATAATTTACGTTACGAACATTTAATTTAAACTATTGTATAATATGCGCGAGGAGTCATGAATCAACAACCGGACGCCGAGGATATGGAACTTTTGAATATTAAAGGGAGGTAAAATTGTGAGATTTTTGAAGTGATAAAAATGACAGTAAAAGAAATTTTATTACTTCTGTTTGGAGTCTTCCTTCTCCTCTAATAGACTTTCTGTAATTTTTATCCTGTTTCGAGATTTCAGGTGCTACCAAATCCAGTACGAAATGTCTATTAACTCCGGTGGGCTGAGCGTATTGACACTAAATGAACAGTTATTTGGAGGATGCAATATTGACTTCAGATTTTTATTATTTTATTTGTAATGCGTAAAAGTTTCCTATTATATGATTTATCAATGATTCGTTTATTTTATGGCACATTAACTTTATTAAATAAATCACAAATTTAGTTGTCACTAGAAGATGGCGACGGAGCCTGAGATCGCCGAAATATCGTGTGGAAACACCTTGTTTACTCGGCTAGTCTCCCGAGAAGACTACATCCATTCTCAACGTCGAGAAAGACTTCGTTCCTATATAAATCCCAGTTGTTTTAATTAGTAAAATCTGTAACGTAAAACTCTGTCATCCCCTACCTCGATTATTAATTATTTGTTAAAGAATATATATATCATTACACCTTTAAATTAATGTTTCCAATAAGGGCCTTAGACATTTCAAGTAGTATTAGGAACAGTTCCTCTCTCATCAGGAGGGGGAAAAAAACTGTAAAATTTCTTCTCATCGTTCTGTAGGTAAGATGATGTAGATGATGAAAATTACCAAAATCCGGTCTTTTTTATTTATTTCATGAATGCACAGCCCACACTTTTTATTTTTACGCCGCTGCCTTCTACGGTGTTAATTCTAACTACACCCGTGCTGGAAGCTCAAAAGCAACTGATATAAGATACTAGATGCGAGAAGAAGAGGGGATTGACTCGGGTTGACTTGGTTTAACTTGGGTGGAGTGAAGGTTTGGGATCATAAATCAGATTCACCTTGATTCGGATTGATTCTCATTGATTAAGATTCGTTTACTATGCAGGGAGCCTAAAGTGGAGACTTTTTGCTGTGTTTCAAGCAAGTTGAAAGCAATGAAGAGGCACAGCGATAGTCGAAGTATATTTCTTTCCCCCACATCTGCATATCGAGGGTGGTGGTGTGATGGTTAGCGTTCTGGCCTCGCATTCGGGAGAACAGCGGTTCGAATTGGGTTTTCCATGGTTTCCCAAATCACTCCAGGCAAATGCCGGGATGCTTCCTTCAAAAGGCCATGGCCGAATTCCTTCCCATTCCTTGCCCCCCATCCTTTCCCGTCTCTAAATACCTCGCTGTTAAGAGATGTTAAGCAATTAAAAAAAAAAAAAACCACATACACACATCTGCATATAATATTAATATACCAGATTTACGTTGAAGTTACTGTTTGGTATCAACAGAAAACAAACAGCTTCAGTGCTTAATTCAGACATATCATTCTTCACGGCACAGGACCGTACCAGCGATCAATACGCGACGTTCATCGAATTATCACGGAGTTCCAATAAACCAGCGGAGTCTCGTATTTGGTCCTGCACTCAACAATTTATTATGGCGCGCCATAAATCAGGAGATTCCGCTTTACCTGGCCATGTATTACGGACCATAGATCATACAAGCCGTCATCGTGTCGAACAAATCCCGTCTGTAATAGAAAGAGTCACCTGTTAAATCCCGGCGAAATTACTAATCCATACAGAAGAACTAGGAGCTTAATCCACTCTCACTTACGTTACAGCTTCACAGTCATCTTCAACTACGATATACTGAGGTCTACTCTGTTTGTTTTTAACACTTCTGTTAATGCTTCTAACACCGTTCAAACACGACAGAAATTCTTCAAATTTTTCAGAGCAAAGTCTAAGGATCGCATTCATATTTCAGCCAGATGACCTGTGACAATATAAACAGTACAGTGAAATCAGTTCCGTACCTTTTTAATACATCTGAATCCCTTCAGGTTGTGAGAGGCAAACCCTTTAAATTTTCAGTCTCTTCCTTGACATGCCGAGCTTGTAATGTAATGTGTGTTTATATTATAGCCCGTTTTGCATCTCGGATCACAACCAAAAATGCGCAAAATACAACTCTCTCTCTTCTGGTTAAAATAAGTAATCGTCTTAAAAACAATCTACTGCACGTTAAAATAACTCATATCACGTTTTCTATCATTTAACACTTATTTAAAATACTGCTTGAATCATTAACAGATCCATTTGTTTTTCTTTTCGCACTAAATTAAAACATACTTCAGACCCAAAACAAGTTTTTCTTTTCACAATAACTTTCTCACAATTCTCTCTGCTATGGTCAACGATATCCATCATATTAAAGTTTAGCTTCCATGCTGACCAACTTAATTATCTCTGATCTTATGCTAAAGCTTACCACCATGTATATTAACATATTATTTTATACTTACTATTTCTCTGGTAGTATTTTGAGGAATTGTAATGCTCATACAACGGAAATAGCGTTCAAAACTCTAGTACGTCCACATCTGGATTACTGTTGCGGAGTTTGGGATAGGTATCGCAAGGGATTGACGCGTTAGAGAAAGTACAGATGAGAGCCGCTCGAATTGTGACTGCTTGCTACAGTGCATACGAAAGCGTCACAGAATTGATACACTGGTTGGGC
>JARYHS010011408.1:11192905-11217756 GCA_031002005.1 Vandiemenella viatica | reverse complement strand
TTGAGAATTTGAAATTAAATGCTTTTTAACAACATCAAATTTTGTGTGTTTTTGGAATAGTATATCACTATATTAAATTCAATTCTTTGAAAACACACCACAATAAGTTTTTGTATTCATCGAAGCGTGAAGCAGTTGATACTAAACAATGTATTTTTGTATTCGTTGTAATAAAAGTCGAAGCTGCTGTCATTATGTTTTTTCTTTCCGTAATAACTTCATTTATAAACTGTATGACTCCGATACCTAACATATAACCTGGGATATCTCAAGACATACGCCGTTCCACCCATTAATATAAATCCATATTCCTTTTTGCCTTTAACTGCACCTATTTCTCAATCACTTTTTTCCAGTCAATAATGTTTGATTCATTTTTATAAAGCTCTTTAGGACACTTATGCTCTATATTCGCTTGTTAGTTACCAAATGGACGGTTGCTCTTTTCTTTAAAACTCCAACCTCGTTATTTTAGATTGTTTTCTGAATTGATCTAACATTTATTTCCATTAGAAATTGAGTTTTGAGGAAACCTACCATTCTTCAGACATGGTTAAGTCTATTCATTGTTTCTTAAGCGCGTTTTTCTCATTAGCGAATAAATTGCATTTTATTTTTGCTCATTCTCAATTTTACTGGCGGCTCCTTTTATTTCTGCTAGATGACCCACTTCCAGGCTATTGTTTGGCGGGATATTCCACAGAACAATAGTCGTAATAACTTGTCTTCTCACATTGATTTACCGCATTTTCTTACTATGCCATCTGATTCTAATTTATTTTTGTAGTGCATTGTTCACCGCAGATAAATAATTCTTTTCAGTTCAATATTTAACTGCGATCTCGATTTACAAGTTCCTTAAGTGCTTTCCGTAATTGCTTTTCTTTCAGCATTGCTTTAAATATCCAGGTTTAATAATAATAATAATAATAAACACATTTCTATATATATATTTTACTAAATCCAGACATGTTACAAAATTATAAACAGGAAAAAAGTCTGCACAGTTACCATTTTTTAAATGAGGAATCAACTTTATTTTTTTTTAAATAAAAAATGTGTGTTTGTATGTGTCTGTGTGGCTGCAACTTGGAATTAATGGAACTCAAACAAAAATTACAGGTCTGATATTGACGGCATATCGAGTTATGTACAGCCGTTTGTTCCGTGTGTAAAATAACATACCTTTCTTTTTCATGTGACGTGAAAAACTTAGAAATTTACTATAAAATTGTAGAAATTATTAGTATTGCTGCCACGAAAATGTACATAGTTACCTGTATCTATAAAAAGAAAACCGGATATATTGGTGACAGTAAAACTACTGCGCAAATTTCGATGGGGTTTTCGCCGTTTTAAAGATTAGAATCTCAGTTGAATGGTTTGGTATGTCTTATGTCTCAGCGTTACATAACGTCAGAGCAGTAAATGAAATTCTGAACGTATGGTGACAAATAACAAAGATGGAAGACTAGATTTTACACACACCGCACTAAACACACAACTGCTCTGACCAAAGCCTTTAATGAAAGCAGTAAACTCAGTTTACAATAATAACTATTTTTCACACTAAACAAAACTTGAAATATTATTTTCTTTATTTCTGGATATTCATTTTTTAAATGCCACAGATGGGCGTACTGAATGTGAGAAACGAATAATGAAAAAACAACAGAGATTTTACTGCGTCAGCACTAGCACAACGTCTCAGACTATTGTCTTTGGCGTTCTGATCACGATAAAATGGCACCTCAGTTTATAACTCCCTGAAACAAATCTAAAGTAAAGAATATTTTTTTTTTTTCGTATCACGCTTAGTTCAGAATTCTTAATATACAATTCCGAATACCTAACTATACACGTACGGAGTATATTTTAATTCTGAGCCCCAGTGCTAGATAAAATAGTATAATGAGAATATTTTTAGCTTCGGTGACAGATGAGTCAGCATAATGAGGCGCATCTAATGTTTTATAATGTGAAAACTCGGTCAAAATCGATTCAGCAGTTTTCAGAAAATGGCATACGTAAAATTTTAACTTTGAACCCAAGTTCTAAATTCTGAAAATCCATTCAAAATCTGTATTTTCTGTGCGATGATGGAATAAACAGACAAATTCCAGATACATTTTTATGTATCAATGCGCGTACGGTCCATGTTCTGATTTCGAGCAGCAGATGTAATTAGGTTGAAATGTAACCTGGACTAAAATGAAAACTGACATTCCGTATCAAAGCATCCAAACCACCCCATTCCTGGATCTCCGCTGCTAAATCACCGTTTAGTTTAGTACCGGAAACAGTGCTGCCAATTACACGGATTTATCTGTAGATCTACGGATTTTTATAAAAAGCTAGGATTTTAGGATTTTGTTACAATATCTTACGGATTTTTGATACTTTTTACTATTTGTTGATTTTCCTTATATTGGTGTTTTGTTAAACTTTGAGCGTATAGTGTTAATCCGTTGCAGAATTGTAAATAATTGTGAAAAGTTTCCTTGTAACCGCTCGTGTGAACCAACGATTGAAACAACGCTCATAATTTGTTTGATTATAGATTTTATAGATCTTAAAAGACCGTAATAGAGCACTATCGGCGCACTCTTTATGCACGGTGACACGCTCGTTGGCACGGCTTACAGAGCAGTGCCTTCCTAGAAGGATTAACCAATATCCGAGAATCAAAGGGGTCGCAGTTTTTAACGTTTCCTGTTACAGAAGATATGCTAAATTTAATGTCAACAAAGAAAATATATGGTCCCTAAATTTAAAAAAAAAATGTATATACAGCAGCAACAATGATGAAAGCGACGCATTATGAAACATGTTCAGAGATATTTCTTACTTTCAATATAGAATATTATTTTGTATTTCGAATTTTAAAGACCTGGAAATAAAAAGTATTCTTAATTTTGACTCTCTCTTCAATAATTACTGTTTTAGTCTTTCAGTTAGAGTCTCCAGAGTTTTGCACCCAATATACGGAAATTTTAGCGGCCATATTCAAAGCCACAATGTTGGCAGCTCTGACCGGAAATGGCCGGTACGAAATCAATAAATGTTGGTACGCATGAATCTTTTCAGACGAATAAAAACAGTGCATGGTAGGACTGTTGATAATATATCGATATATCGAAATATCGATATTATTTTTTGAAAATATCGATATTTGTGAGGATATTTTTGGAAGATATATCGATATTTCGATACTGAATTCTACATATCGGCGTCGATATTTTTAAAAATAAGTTATCATTTTTCGTTTGCTCTGTATGACACTATGTCCCTAAAATTTCTGATACGTACAGAGATTAGCAAGCTTAAGTAAATCTTACTACGTTTCTATAATTAATTTGGAAGTTATAGGTGCCAGGTCTACTCAGATGATGACAACAGTTTAGGCAGCACGAATCGACGCGAGCCCATTGTTTGAAATGAGCTTACGCATTGTCCAGGGAAGTCCAACTTGAAATTAGTGTGTTAGCAGGAATGGTGGGAAATGTAAATAACAAATAGTAGCTAATTAGAAAGCGAGAAAAGTAAGACAACTCTGAATATACTATCAACATACAAAAAAACAACTAAATTTAATAGCAAAAAAATCTTATAAAAAATTATGTAACTTGGCCATAATGATAGCTAAACTTTGCGTCAACTGTATTGCTTATCTGTCTTAAAAAATACTCAAAACAGATTTGCTTCAAACCTCTTTTGATTTTTATATTTTATTATTTTTTTATGAAAATTATGGTCAAATTTTAAAAAAAAAATCTACAATCATCACCAAGAGAAACCATTCGAAAGTGAAAACTAGGTAAAGAACAATATCACACATACATTTATCAGTGGACAGTTTTTTTTTTACAGGATTTGTTTTTATGAAATTGCATTTATGACAGTGTCGATATATCGATACATCCATAGTTTTTTTCCGATATATCGACATCCGTTATTGATACTTTTCAAAATATCGATATATCGAAAATCCGATATTTTAAAATATATCAACAGGCCTAGTGGCATGTTCATGGTGTTTTTAAAACACTTTGCTTCCCTGATTTTGAAACAGACGGGAAATAGCTTTCCTCGACTTGTATTAGATCGTGGTTAGATTCAAACTACAACTGTTTGATAATATATCGATATAATTTTTTTGAAAATATTGATATTTATGCGTGATATTTTTTCACGCTGATATATCGATATTTCGATACTGAAATCTGGATATCGGCTTCAATATTTTTAAAAATAAGTTATCATTTTTCGTTTTATCTTAATGACACTATGTCCCTCAAATTTCTGTTATGCCTAGAGATCAGCAAGCATAAGTAAATGTTACTACGTTTCTATAATTAATTTGGAAGTTGTAGGTACCAAGTTTGCTCAGATGTTGACAACAGTGTAGGCAAGGCATCGCTCGCCAGCACGAATCTAACGTGAGCCCATTGTTTGAAATGAATGTGCGCATTGTCCAGGGAAGTACAACTTGAAATTAGTGTTTTAGCAGGAATAGTGGGAAGTGTAAATAACAAATAGTTGATAATATGAAAAAATTAGAGCTAGAAAAGTAAGACAATTCTAGAATAAGCTATGAACATACAAAACATGAAATACCACAAAAGTATCTTGTGAAAAAAAGTTATGTAACTTGGCCATAATGCTATGATAGCTAAACTTTTACCTAAACAAAAACCTCACTGTACTGCTTATCAGTCTTAAAAATACACAAAATAAGATTTGCCTCAAACCTCTTTCGAATTTATAAATCTTATTAATTTTTTATAAAAATTATGACACTTGTAATAGTCAAATTCTTTTAAAAAATTCAACAATCACCAAGAGAAACCATTAGAAAGTGAAAAACTGATTAAGAACAAGCTCACACGTCTGTTTATGAGTGGACAACCTTATTTTTACAAGGTTTGATTTTATGAAATTTCATTTATAAAAGTATCGATATATCGATACTCGATACTTTTTTTCCGATATATCGACAGCCGATATTGATACTTTTTAAAATATCGATATATCGAAAATCCGATAATTTAAACCAAAAAAAATCAACAGCCCTAATTGAAACCACTTTTTAATACGTTTGTCTCTGAATTTGTTCAACCTGCCTGCGGCTGAAACATAGCCAGTGTTGGGTGAGTGGCGCCGGCTGGCTAGGCCGCAGGGGGAAGCCCAGATTGCCGGCTCCTCGGGGAGACAGCCTGAATATTTGAAGTGGCAGGCGCGCTGCGGCCGTGTCGCCGTCGGGTAACAGCTAACGCGCTCGTAAATCACAGCCATAACCGTTACCGGGGCGCGCGCCGCTGTAAATTCCCCGAGCGGGCGCCTCCTAAGTGTAGCGGGCGTGTAGCGGCGGCAGGGGTAGCAGCTGGCGCGCACAGCCTGACCAGTAAGGCGGGCAGTCGATAGCGGTAATAAAGGCGACAAACGGCGACTCGACTGCGAGAGTCAGTCGCCAGGCTACTACAAGTACTTACCCAGCAGTGGTTCCTTGTCCTTACTGGTTACTGGTAACTTATACATCCGCACTCTGCAATTCACACAGAACTGTGAGTGGCACAGGGTGCTTTCCGCCAAAACTACTCTCGATTCTCTGCACTCCAGTCACCAACGGAACAAATGAAGAAATAATTATAAAGCCATCAGTATTTTTCTTCTCCTCATCCACCTTTTACCAACTTAGGGCCTGTCTCAATAACTTCCCTCCACCTACATCGTCCTTTCCTTTCAGTGCTAAGTTCATGAGGTCCTTCTTAAATAGATCCTTTCATCTTATCCTTGTTCTCCCTCTGGACCTCTTTCCTCCCACAAGCTTTCTTGATGCCTCTTCCTCACCTCTTCTCATGACATTACCGAACCACCTTAATGTTTCCTCTCTCATGACTTAACTAATACTATCCACTCCAACTATTTTTATTTCGAAGCCTGTCCCTGAGAGAAGTACCCAATAGCCACTTTAGCACATTCATTTCCATCCTCTTTAGGAAGGCTTTCCCATACCTTCATATAGCCACCAGCAGAGCCGTAAAAGTAACAAATTGTGTACCCGTATGTATTCGTTAATAAACCAATCACTACTCGTTACTATCGAATCGGTACTCGTTACGTTTGTCAATTTAGTAAAGTAAGTTTAGATAAACTGCTCTGTAAAATATAATAGAAGTTAAAATATCACGTTTTAAAATAAACGCATTTCATAAATGTTTTGAAAACAATAAAATGTCAGTAAGGTACAATGAATATAAAACTATTCATCTCAAATTGTATATACAAATTTTCTATCCATAAATTATGCACTGTAAATTTTAATGTTAAAGAGAAACAAAACTATAAAATAACTCTTTATGTTGTCGAAATTACTTACCTCGTTACAAAATATCAGTAAATAATATTAATTATATAAAAACAATGTACGCGACACATGTTTGTACTTACAATTATCATTTGTAACGAAACGAATCAAATCAAAATTCCCAGAAATACGCGACGCTCGATGTTCAAATGTTCGTTCCCTCATTCAGATTCATTTAGTCGCTGGGTGAACCGTTCGTATTTGTTCGTTTGTAGAATCAAACTGAGATCCATACGAGAAATGCGAGTAAAGAAACGAATTTGTGAGAAACGTTTCGGTATTTCGAGTCAGGCGACGTACTCGTTACTCAGTAACGAATACTTACGGTTCGCTGCAGCGTTAGCCGTCAGTACGGAACCTTATTTCCCTGATTTTATCTATCACGTCAATGTGACCCAACTACTTTGAGGCACACTTTTCTTTCAGTCTTCTGACAATTCATTTCTTATCGGATATTTAACTAGATTGAACTGTTATTAAATATCAGGCAACGAAGGCCGTGAAGATGACCAAACTAACATTTCATTATATTAAACTAGTACAAACCCGTGACAGTTTTATCCGTATCGTCACGGGTCTAGGATAGTTCCAGTTTTTAGGGTCAAAGATTCTGACAGATTGAAGTGATCTGTCCAAATACGAACTTGACTTCTATTTCACCCTCAGGGTTCACTCTCCAAAATTTGAAGAATTCCTGTTTGCTTCGAAAGTATCACGTTGTTTTTGATTGAGGATGCTAAACATTCAGATTGTAATCTTTGGTCATAGTGTCTCTGACGGCCAGAGAACTTAATACAGATCCCAGATTATTATACAGTTGAACAACTCCGAAAAAATGAATTGCCAGAATACTCGATTCGGTAAATAACTCACTTCTAATATGATCAAAGAACATTAAACAAAAATAGTCAGTAAAATACGTAAAAAAGAAATAACCGCAATGTATTAACTTTGGTGAAGGAGCAATATTAGCGAAAGGTTTAATTTAATTGAAATTTACCCTAGACAGGAATGACAAAAGACAATCGTGATTACAGCAGAGACTATGAGTAGTTTAAGTTTTTAAGTTTTTAATATTTTGCTTTCATTAGCGACATGTTACTGAAAAACAGTTCCACCCTTTTTCAGCACTGAAGTTTATCAATTTTTTAAACTATTAAATGCTACGAAAAGAAATCTTAATGAATGTATTATGACAATTAATTTCGCAGCAGTTGCTTAGCTATTAAATTTTCGAGATTACCTCGAATTTCTTCTAATGATATCTCTGGTCGCTGTTAAAATGCGAGCGAAGGTTGACGCATGGCGTTACCGTTCTCCATCCAATAGCTATCGGTTCAATATCTACCAATATGGTGCTCCATGCCATGAGGAGAGAATTCATCGCATCATTTCCACACAAATAAGCTTGTCTCTTTTTTTGTTATCTGTTTAACGTCTCTCTAACAGCGAGGTCTTTAGAGACGGGAAAGGATGGGGGACAAGGAATGGGAAGGAATTCGGCCATGGCCTATTGAAGGAAGCATCCCTGCATTTTCCTGGAGTGATTTGGTAAACCATGGAAAACCCAAATCTGGATGCCCGGACGGGGATTCGAACCGCCGTCCTCCCGAATGCGAGGCCATAACGCTAACCGTTACACCACCACGTTCGGTAATAAGCTTGTCAGCCGCAGCACCAGTATTCCATGATCCTAGCAAAGAGCTAAGCTAAGCAGGGTCGTGAACCAGCAGGTTGGCTGCCCCCTCCTGAATGAGACATACCAGGAGGTCAGAGGTGGAATAACCAGTTCCTTCCTCCTTACCTAACCTAAACGGTAATACTACCGGCTATCGATGACCTACAGTTTAACCTGGAATCTGAACCACGGAAGCGTTTAGGCGTACTTCACATTACACAGCCAGTTATGCAGAGGTGAAGGTCGGGTTAAGGGCCTTTCAAATCCCCGCCGAGACAGGGAGTCGAACTGGGGACATTTCGATGTCCAGTTAACAACTGAGCCACCAAAGAGTTCATATTATAAAGAATGAATATAAAATTATATATTCATTTATCCCTCGAAATGTGACCAGTACAGTTTCATTATACAGTTGAATTATCCAATTTCTGCTCGTCGAATTTCGTGGCTGTTAATGAGATAAACCTTATACCACTAATTGGAACCTACCCTCGTTATTTTATCTTCTCGTAGTGCTCATCATCTAAGTAATAAATAGTGAAGGATATACATAATGTTTATTTCTCTTCAAAAATATCTTCGGAATTCAGTGAATTATGTGCTCACGAACGATATTGGAGACACAAAAAGCCACCCATATACGCAACCGACTTCCAGAAAATGAAGCAATACCAGAAAAATGTGTATACAACTAGCAAACTACCTCACTTCTAAGTAAATTATGAGACAATTAGTGTGAACCTTGCAGCCAGTGTTGACGCACCATTCAGTGGAAATGTTGAAATTAACAAACAATTAGTGACGAGATATCTGGCGCAATGGCCCCAGGCTACTCAACTCAATACGAATGAGGCTAGTCAAGCAGGGCAGTAGGCCTTGCCTACATTATTCCGAAGGAAAATGTTTCGAGAATCTATAAGCTTCGAGAGAAAGCCTCAAATTTCTCAGCGGAAATGCTGGCCGTTTCAAAAGCCCTGTAATACTGATAACGGTCGCCACAAGGGACCATTCTAATACTAACGGACTCTAAATCATCCCTGCAAAAAAAAATCTTTTCTTTCAGAAATAATTTATTGATAATGAAAATCATATAGACCTGCAGTCAAATCACCAACCTGAGCAAAGAAGTTGTATTTATATGTGGGCCTAACAGGAAACGAAGAGGCAGACTGCCTAGCAAAAAGTGCTATGAGAAGGGGTGAGGAAGAGACAAAGGTACCAGGTCTAGATATCACAAACATCCTTAAGAAAAAGTGCAGGGAATTGTGGGATAGAGAATGGTCGGAAACATCACAAACGCCACTATGCTTGCATTTGACCCCAGAGGCCAACATCCCAGAGGCAACAAAAAGGCGCTCCGTCAAAAGGACTAATAACTAAAACAGCTAGATTAAAGTTAAACCATTGCTTCTTCCCCTCGCATCTATGCAAAATTAAAGCAATTGAACCTTAACGGTGTGACTGTGATAAAGATGTAGAATGCGACATTAATCACGTGTCCTTCGGCGGCCAAAAATACTGGAACAACACCATTGAAACACTTTCACAAGAGGGCATCCGGTCACCAATCAACATGAAACATTTACTGGCCACTGAAAATTTTATTATATATCGCGTTATCTTACCATTTATCATAAATAATATCCTAAAAGTTTAGAAGAGTGCGATTTTACTTGGTATGGCTGTATGACCAAAACGTTAAGTGCCAATAAATATATAAAAAATATCTTCCTCGTTTTTGCTTACTCGTCCAGTTATATTTTACGGTAATGTCAGCTTTCTCCTTGGCCCCTGTTGTTAATCTGACACCCTAGTGCTGCAGTCTGGGAACTCGTGTTCTATGAACTGTGCCGCTGCGGCCGCGGGAGTTCAATTAATAGTTACCCCTGCACGCGACGACCACCACGCGGAATACCCAGTCCAAACCCGCACACGGGCTGGTTAACCGCAGAATGCCGCAGTTAATTTAGACGACATTTCACTAATTATCGGCAAATTTCTGCGTTAATTAAAGATTTCCGAATATGCAAACACATTCGTTTCGTACTGACTGCGTTCACTCACATTCAGAAGTCAAAAGTGTGAAATATTCGACAAATTGATAGGCTGCGTATGAAACCAGAAGTGTTTCCAGGGATTCTCTATTTTCGTTTCGCGCAGCTTTTTTTGGCTGATTAGATTTCCCTTCAAAATTCTGTCTGACTCCAAGCAATACACTTGTTCAAGAAAATAGTTATCTGAGTCTATAGAGGGTTATGTCTGTGAGTGTGTTTAAAATGGTATCACATAAGAACTATCGACCATATTTTGATACAGTTTGTAAGACACCCGGGTCGTATCTTGCGAGGTACGTTGATTCAAATCGAACCCAGCGCATAAATCATATAAAAAAGTTCTGTGAAGTATTTATGTAAAGTTCTAGAGACAGGTTAATTATTTTAAATAGTTCGTTATTGCCGCGGTCGCCAGATGATGTACCAATCCAGTCCTAAGCAGGAGTTGGATGAATAACTAATAAAAAAGGTCATCAAGTACGTTAACACAAACTTCAGTCCACCATGCGTTTATTGTAAGATCTTAAAATATTGAACTGGCGGGCCGCCACCAAATGTCAAATACAAAGGTTGATCGAAACTTCATCATTCAGTAGATTGCAGAGTTCTTTAAGAAAAAAGGAAATTTTTTAATCGTATCCGCTTTCGAACAAGCTACTTTAATGTCACAGGAATTGTTCTTCTTCACTTCCGCACTTCTTAAAACATTTCATATCACAAGCACTGTCCCAGAAGTTCTCTTCTTAATACAAATAAACCGCACAATTACTGCAGCGTCGTTCGCAGCGCAACACGAGCCACCCGCTACCACAATTATGTCACGACTGCACTTGAAACAATGTGTTAATCCGCTACTAAGATACTACTTGCGGATCGGCGGAAGGTGACTGTGACGTCACAAGTTTCTACAGTATGAAAGCAGAGGAACTATCTTAAGATGTCGGTACGTGTTATTGCTCTGTGTGACTGGAGTAGGAATTGATAATATGTTATTAACGTCAGAAGATAGGCACCAGAATTATTTCATACAATCCCAACCAGATGTTCCCCTCCACCAAAGATAAAAACATTCGAATAAGCCTATATTTCTCACGTATGAGTAATCTATAGGAACTCCCAACCACAGGGAAACTAAATTAAGTAACTAGCAACTAACTCTTGTAAAACGAATTGGATTTACTTGTTTATCAATGATGCTATTAACAATAAGCGAGGTTATTACGACACTATATTTTGACCCACCTCATGGAGGCATCGAGACTTTCTTTTGGTCGCCACAGTTGTGTGATGAACGTACTAAAATGCACTTAAATTTCTCTGTGATTTTAAGTATTCACAAGTTCACAGGAATAAGCAATATGCAAAACACACACACATTGGAAGTATGTAGTTGAACACCGTTTATTCCAACAGTTTATGTCTCACATTAGTACACCGAACACCAACTAAAATTAGATACCACTTGTCCGAAGATCACTAGTCTTTCCGAGTGGAGAGTTTAATTTTGTATACTTTCATTCGCTTAGTAATACCTTAAATGCCTGTATAACAATTACTAGTGCACATTATCAGCTCTATTTTCACATCGTCTGGCTCGTCTTACGTTAGCGACGTTACGTCAATAGTTGTTTCCCGTCACGGAAGCGCGTATTAAGTATCCACATGCTTGGATAAGTCTTCAAAACACATCACCTCACTTCTGAGCAGCTACCACTTTCCCGCGCTACTGCTACGAGAGCTAACACGTGACTGACTGCGAGTCTAGCATAAAGTGGTGCTTCTCGCTATGTGTCGATTATCGATACATCCACAGATATTCTTTAATTGTGGATCGCTAGGTTATTGAAGTTTCACACTCTCCCTTGGTTTCATAAACATATTATTATTTTATTTGGCTAACATATCTGATTTATGCTTATAAACCCAAACTTTTTACCGCTATCTGTCGCGTATTTTTGTGAGTTTGAAATGAGAGTCCTTTTAATAGGATCCCTGCTTTGCTGTTTATATAATATAGTTTCCGAGTTCTACAAATTTCCTAATTTAATTTTAGTATATTGCGAGAGAATAGTGTTTTTCTAAAGTGAATCTAAAGAAATGTTTAGAAGTCACATTTCATTTACTTTTCTAGTATCGGGCTTTTCTTCCGTAGAATTACGTGCAGCGGATTAACAAACTAAAATACACGAATACTATTCGGTTATGTTTCTACTCAACACTGTTTCGTCGCAGGCCTGAGAGTGCGACGCGCTCGCTCGCTCGCTTGCTGCATCTTTGCTTGTGTGCGTGTTGTGCGGTCTCTGGATGGCGGCCTCGCTTTGCTCTCCCGTTATTTCCGCTGGGATTCCTTGTCCGGTTGGAAACCGTAAATCCGCGGGACGCTTCTGATTGGACGTGGCGGTCGCAGCCCCGAGAGCTCGATCCAGAGCCGCAAACACCACGCGGCGTCGGAATTAAATTCACCCTCACCCTCCACGGGCACCCGTACAGGCAGGCAAGACGTCAAGAGCACCGACTGCTGATTGATTTCAACCACTTACAGAATTAGTTTTTATGTAATAAATTATCATCATCAGTGCTCTGTTCTGAGGCAGGCTTTCACGTGACTACTCCCCATGTTCTTCTGTCTTCTGCCTTTCACCACGTCCCTCTAGTTGCCTTTTTCTCTGATGTTATCAGCACCTCCTTCTTCCTCTCACTCTTCTAATCCTTCCAAGGCGTCTTTTAGCAAGCATCCCTTCTCAGTGTTGCGGACTTATGTGATATGGGGGTTATTATGGCCGTGCAGTCCACTTGTGGGCATTATGATTGATTTGGAGGGGTGTTCTTAGAAGCATCTTTGGAATTTAGGCTATCTTCCAGATGGTAACAGATTGTATAATAAAGGGCAACGAGATGTTATTTGTCAGGATAAGGATATTTGACACCACGGTGATCTTTGATATAGCTGGGATCCCGAACTGCTCTAACAGTGATACACTTACAATAGATCTTATCCTGCCGATATATCACAAACTCTTCCACATAATTATCTTAAATAACTTGGGATCTAACCTGACGACTGTAAATGACTGAGGCGACACAACTGATAATTTAAACATACTTTAATTATAAAAGCCTAACCATACATATATCCGCAAATCTGTCTAACTTTATGCTGTAAGTAATTGACACGCAAGCATCGTTACAATGTTACCAAGTGTTATTAAATGAATGACTAGCTTCTTCATACGAATGTAACTCAACCATGGCTTTACTGAATTATTACACGAATGACAGAATAACTAACGATCCCGAATATAACACTTCAGTACCAAATAGATTATCACGAGGCATTACAACATTATTACAAACAACGGCAAACAACACGTTCAAGTTACACGGACTGAATAATTTATCTAACAGAACAATAACTAACATGAGAAAAGACTAGGCAAGTGCCAAGTGCCCAAAGGCACACAGACAAGACACAAGTCTTACCTCTTACATGGCGGCTGGCAGAATCGTTACAGAGTATAATAGAACAGAGTTAATCACGCCACGATCGCGTATTTATGCGTGTGCCATCACGTGCTAGACGCATGATGCGTGCTTCGCGCAGCACAAGCACTGAGAGTCAGCAGAAAGTCTCGCGTAGACACTGCCCGCTTGCTCTGCTCGCTCGAAGCAGCTGACAATAATCACAGAATAAATTGCCAAAACTCCCGATTTAAGCCCTAATGCACAGACTGCCCGTTACATCAGCAAGTGTCCAAATCAATTCTTCTTTCTCTCTTTTATGACTTGGAGTAGTTTTCTCATTTCTCCAACCCTTTCCAGCACTTCAACTTTACTTACTTTATCCATCCAGCTTATCCTCTCCATTCTCCTCCACATTTCAAGCGCTTCTAACCGTTTCTCATCTTCTCCCCTCACGTCCACATCATTGCCCCATAAAGAGCCACACTCCATACAAAACATTCGCCGAATTTTTTCCTGAACGCTTTGTCAGCCAATAGTCACATTTTCCTATTAAACGATTCCTTCGCTGCGGCAAAGTGCGTTTCTACCTCTTGGTTGCATCTCAAGTCCTCAGTGATTGCATTTCCAAGATAATTGAATGAGCTTACTTGGCTGATATCAGCTAGTCCTATCTGAACCTTTATTAGTTTCCTTCCTGTGCCAATCACCGACCTCTTATTTTTGCTGTATTGTTTTTCATTTTAAACTCTTCACAAACTTCATGTAATCAGGGGTGGCCAACCGGGGGCCTGCCTTGAATATTTTTCCGGCCCGCGAGATTCATCACACTTTTACAAAATATATTAATTTTATAATGGCCAAAGTAGTGAAAACTAATGCATTAAAAAATAAATTATTTGCGCATCCATATTTTCAATATTTATTTCATTTATATGTATATATTTTTTATATATCACTTTTAGTGTTATATAAAGAAGAGCCGCCCGATTCGTGACAGGTATATATAGTTGGAGGGAAAGCGTAAGTGCGATGTTGAAGGAGTTAGGTTTGGAAGACCTGGAACTCCGAAGGCGTTGCACTAGACAGAATTTTTTATTTTTTTAAACTGCTTTATGTCTCTCAACAGCGAGGTCTTTAGAGACGGGAAAGGATGGGGGCAAGGAATGGGAAGGAATTCGGCCATGGCCTTTTTAAGGAAGCATCCCGGCATTTGGCTGGAGTGATTTAGGAAACCATGGAAAACCCAAATCTGGATGCCCGGACGGGGATTCAAACCGCCGTCCTCCCGAATGCGAGGCCAGAACGCTAGCCGTTACACCACCACGCTCGGTGCACTCGACAGAAGCTAATTGAAAAATTCACGACTGACATATTTCAGAATGACTGCAAACAAATATTGCTACCAGCAACATTCATATCTCGGAACGACCGTGAAAATAAGATAAGAGAAATCAGGCCAGAACCGATTCTTTTCAGTATTCATGTTTTCTACAAGCGATTAGGGAATGGAATAGAAAGGATTTAATTAAAATCCGACAGGAATAGCTTTCGATAAAGCACTCTGGCCATCCTGATCTGGATTTTCCATGGTTCTCCTAGATCACTCCACGCGAATAATGGGATGGTTCCTCACAACAGGCTATGGGCGCCTCCTACCATATCCCTTCCAAACCATTACCCCTTCGGATAGGTGAAATGCACCCTCCTCCACACACTTTTAGTGAATCGCGGAGTAATAATAATATTTCTTTAAAATGTGCGATTTGTATCATTATTATTACATTATCTATGTTTACATGTAAGAATAATAGTTAACACAATAATAAGTCATTATCTTTCAACTTTTCACTCAAAAAAAAAAGTCTTTAGTGGGTCTAAATCTAATATCGGGATATATAACTTTATATGCGGCCCGCGGAGTTATGATACATTTCCAAAGTAGCCCGCAAGATCATTTGGGCCAAGAACGCAGATGAACATGGCTGATACTAGTTCTCCCACGACATCGCCGAACACCACGACGGCCAAGTCGAAGTCTAAGAAGAAGATGAGCCACAAATCTCTCACGTTTCCGCGGGAAGTCGGCTTCTACGCAGAAGCCTCTTTGCTTCCACACGGTGCTACTGAGCGTGTGGTGCATGCTATCAACCCTAAAGAATGGTCCATGAAAATATGGAGACGGCGCCTCGAAAGAGGCAACCCGAAGAAATGGAAGTTCATTATCGCCGTCCTTCTAAACGACCTTCAGTTTAGCTGGGATGTACCTACCAGCGACGCTACTACCTTTGAGCTGGTCCTAACTAGCCGAGATCATAGCCACCTCGCCGAGAAGATTCTCCCAGAAGGAGTCGCTGAGTGGCCGGAGGCACTCGTGTTCCCGACCCCACTTGCCAGCGACTTCGACTGGGAGAAATACGTCGACCTAACGAGAAGAAGATTTATGGCCTCCTGCTACGACCCGGTAACTGGTCGTAACTTCCAAGTACCACCAATTTGGAACCCAGAAAACTCAGCCCCTCCAGAGCAGGGCCCTGTGCCGCCCATCCAAGTCTATTACAGTCATGGATACTATGGGCAACAATCTCATCTGCAGCGTCACATGAAGCTGCCTTTCTTCTGCTGGCCTGTTCCTAAAGGAATGAAGATACTGCTGGGCTCCCCCAGCGACCTTACGGAAGCCATCAAGATCTTCCAAAACTTCCGTGTCAAGCACCACATCTTACCCCCTGTCAGTGAAGAAACTGCAACCTCCACGCAGAAGGCCACAAAGAAAACGGATGTTTCTACCCAGACTGCAGCGACCGACATCAAACTCCCCAACGAAGAAGAAATCTCCGTCCACTCGCAAAGGAAAGAAGACAACGCCGACGGAGAGAAAACCAACGTCTCCTCGCAGCAACCCGCAGCGAAAACACACTCAAGGAAGCTGATCCAATGCTTCAGGTGTCAGAGTTTCTGGCACTATGCCAGAGACTGCACGGAGCCAGCCAGATGTGTTCGCTGCGGTGGCAATCATGGGCTTGCCGACTGCAACAAACTCAGAGAAGATCCTGAATGCTGCAACTGCGGACTTAAGCACGCTGCTTCCTACCGCGGCTGCAAGGCTTGGAAGCAGCAACGCCGCTCCAAGACACAGCAGCAGATACGAAGACCAAGGCTCCATACGCAGCCCACTGCAAGTCCACAAGATGAGACCACTCGCCACGGCACGACCTTCGACAAATAAATATGCAACAAATTAAGCAAAAGGACGGAGGGGCAGGAAATGCCCAAAGCGTCCAGTGTCACCACGGCTCGCCGTGGTGGCACAAACCTCCAGTCGACGACGACGACGGCACGATCCAGCCCGCTGCCAGTCGCTCCGACAGCAGGGCAACATCGCCGAGAAGGAAGACGAAGAAGTACTACGCTGGGGAGAACTACAGCGGCGGTAACACCGGTCGATGGTTGACAGAGACCGGTCCAAAGCGAACCGCGACGGCAAAGCAGTCCGCAACCCACCGTCAACGACGTCAAGCGGACTCCATACACTCCGAACGCTTAAGTTTAAGCGTCATTATGCAGCTACTACAACAGCAGACCACGTTACTGACAGAAGTCATAACGAATTATGCCAACCAACCGGGAACGACACGCCCGAAAACGACACATAAAGCAAAGACAACCTTCATTAATCTGGAAGGAGATGCGACCAACGTTGCAAGAACTTCCCCACACTCTGGGCGATAAGCTGACCCAGAAGATTTGGTGTCTTGGCAAGATCATTTGGGTTAGCCACCTACTCACTGGGTGTGAACACTCTCGAATGGCTTCTATCGCGACTCGACTGAGCCCATTCGCCTTGGTAGACACCGCCTCACCGACCTGTATGGCCAGGAAGGCCATGTCGGCAGCAGCAAAGAAGCGAGTCTCCGCTGCACCTACTGACGCTACCGCGACGCCAGCTCAGTCCATGGCAGACACCGCTGCATCTACCAATGCCACCGCGACGCAGAATGCCAAGTCGAAGAAGAAGAGGAACAACAAGTTTGCGTTCCCAGGAGAAATCGGCTTCTACGCCGAAGCCTCCTTTCTACCGGCAGGAGCCTCGGAACGCGTTGTTGAAAGCGTCAGGCCTGAAGAGTGGTCGATGAAGCTATGGAAACGTTGCCTGGACCGCGGAAACCCCAAGAAATGGAAGTTCTACATCGCAATCCTACTGGATGATCTGCATTTCTGCTGGGAGGTTCCAACCAGCGACTTCGCCACCTTCGAGATGGTTCTCTCAAGTCGAGAACATAGTCATCTTGCAGAGAAGATTATCCCAAGTCGAGAACATAGTCATCTTGCAGAGAAGATTCTCCCAGCGGGAGTCGCTGAGTGGCCGGAAGCGCTAGTGTTTCCGACCCCTCTAGCTAGCGACTTTGACTGGGAGAAGTATGCCGACCTCATAAGGGGACGTTTCAAAACGTTCTGTTTTGATTCGACGACCGGCCGTAACTTCCTGACCACTCCGATCAGGAGGTCACCGCAGAAATCAACAGCCTACGCAGAGGTGGGTCCAGTGCCACTCATCTCTGTCCACTATAGAAGACATCACACCGGCATCCTGACCTATCTGCATCGCCACACGAAGCTGCCCCTATTTTGTTGGCCTGACCAACAAGGGGTAAAGATACTGCCGGCCTGCCCTCACGACTTCGAGACAGTTATAGACATCTTACAGAGTCGCTCCACCACCCATCACATCATTTTCCACGACGAAGAAGATGTCAACACCACTGCAGTGGGAAAGGAAGCTCCTGAGCAGCAGAATCCAGAGGGCCACAACATCATGCTCCCTGAGGGAGTGAGTACCAGTGATTCAACGCCGACCACTGTGGAGAAACCGCCCCCACGCAACGCCACAACGCAGACTATCTCAGCGAAGCCACCCTCACGCAGCCCGGTCCAGTGCTTCAGGTGCCAAAAATTCCGGCACTATGCCTGGGACTGCACTGAACCGGTCAGGTGTGTCCGCTGCGGAGGAGGACATATGCTTGCAGACTGCAAAAAACCACGGGATGAGCCAGTCTGCTGCAACTGTGGATCCAGGCACGCAGCTTCTTTCCGCGGTTGTGACAAGTGGAAGCAGCAACTTCGCAAGACTCGTCCAAGGCTCCATACGCAGCCCGCACCAAGTCGGGAAGTGTGCAAGACACGCCCACAGCAGCGGCGAAGAAATCATCATTGTCAACTGTTGACCAATGCTTCAGGTGCCAGGGATTCTGGCATCGATCGAAGGATTGCCGGAACCAAGTTCGGTGCGTTCGCTGCGGGGAAAATCACAGCGTGTTGGTGTGCACCAGACCACGCGAAGCGACACCAACTTGCGCCAACTGCGCCATGGACCACGCGGCTAGCTACGGGGGCTGCCCACTGAGGAGGAAGCTGCAAGCGGCTATCAACAGGAGCCGCCCCCAAACCAGCACAGAGAAGATCACGACGCCACCCAGAGCGCAGAAGGATAAGACCACCCACGGCCATGTGACCAAGCATAACCACCAAACCAGACACGATGAGCATCTACACAACAACCGTTGTCAATGCCAGCAACAAGAAAATCAGCTAGGGATGGTCGTACAACTGCTCACGCAGTTGTTAACTACGCTCATCCCCACCAGGCGATAAGAATAAGCAAGGGTTTGCCTCTAAGGTCATTATATAATGGCCAAAGCAGGGTTTTTCCCTAAAGTGTATATCATGTTTCCCAAAACCAACCATTTGTTACAGTAGATAAAGCTACAGACAGTAGCGGGGCTACATAAAGCCGTTGAGGCAGCGAAAAAAAAAAAAAAAAAAAAAAAAAAAAAACAGCAGCGGCAGTCAAGCAAATTCACAGCGAGCACAACCTGATGTCCTAGACATCGCACTACTCAAGAACATCACTCATAGAGTCCAACTCAAGTCTATGTCGGATCTATCGTCTGATCACAACCCGGTGCTAATAAACCTCAAGAATTTTATCTTATTAAACCAGTCACCAAAAAGCACCAAGGAGACAGATTGGAATCTTTTCTCAAGATTGGTCCATAACAAGATTAAGCCTACCGTCAACCTTTCAACACCAGAATTGATAGAAACGGCCATCAGTCATTTTACCAACGTAGTTAAGGAGGCTGACAGAAGAGCATCAATTACCACCACACGCAACGATGAACATCAACAGAGACTACCTGATATTCTTGAAAATATTAGGTATTTACGGAACCGCTATAGACTACTCTGGCAACGTTTCCGCGATCCAGCCGACCGCCGTAGATATCGCCATTACTCCCGCCAACTCACCGCCCGGCTGAAAGAAAGGAGCTCAGAAAGATGGGAGGAAAAAATGTCTCAACTAATGCTGGAAAATAGGGAGGCGTGGCAACTAATCCGTGCCCTTCGAGAACCACGCGAAGCCACTTCTCCTATAAATGGCCCTGCAGGTCCGTGCTTCCTCTCACTGGGTAAAGCAGAAATCTTGGCAGAACATTTTGCAGCTCAACATACAGCAGCAGATTATCAACTGACCCCAGCTGAAGAACTGGAGGTGACCACATCTACTCAACGAGTTGCAGAAAAACTTAGCAGACCACCTTCCGACCAACCGGAACTAACAACCCCCAGGGAAGTAAGAGCTGTAATACGAAAACTAGCCACCAAAAAATCTCCAGGGTATGACGGTATTGGCAACTCCCACCTTAAGCATCTACCAAGAAAAGGGATTGTACTACTTACCAGAATGTTTAACGCCTGCCTGCTTCAACACTACTACCCATCGATATGGAAAACTGCAAAGGTCATCGCGCTTCCAAAAAGGGGTAAAGATAAGCAAAACCCAAGTAATTACAGACCGATTAGTTTACTGTCTGCTCCTTCCAAAATACTAGAGTGGCTACTGCTAAAAAGAATCAATACCAGTTTGGAGTTTGGACACACCATCCGACACGAACAATTCGGCTTTGAAAACCGTGTAGGAGCCACAACCCAGATAGTGCGACTAACGGAGCATATAAGCAAAGGTTTTAACTGGAAAAAATCAACTGCTGCCGTTTTCGTTGACATAGAAAAAGCCTACGATAAAGTCTGGCACACTAAATTAATTGATAAACTATATCATCAAACAGATATTCTGGAATGCTACATCGCACTTATTGCAAGCTACCTAAAAAATAGAAAATTCTTCGTACAAGTTGAAGGCCAAAAATCTGCAACTCACATAATTACTGCTGGAATTCCGCAAGGCTCGGTAATTGCGCCTACTCTTTTCAAAATCTACATTAACGACATACCCTTACCTCCTCACGTACTTATGGCTCAATTCGCTGACGATACGGTCATCTACTCGACCGGAGGAAACAACACACGTAATATCCAAAACGCTCAAAAAGGCTTGGACGCTTTTGATAAATGGTGCAGAGTAAATAAAGTCAAACTCAACCCTACGAAATGTTCTGCAATGTATTTCTCAAGGAAAAGACCAGTACTCCAAAAACAGCTAGAAACAATGGGCCACAAGCTTCCATGGGTGACAGAGACTCGATATCTGGGCATAATACTTGACAACAAACTTCTCTTTCGTCAACATGTGCTAGACCGGAGAAAAAAAGGGCTAGCAGTGACGATGAACCTTGCACCGATCCTGAGGAGCGACAACCTAAATTTATCAACCAAGATCCGCATTTACAAATCAATCATTGTTCCTTTCATCTTATATGGTTGCCAAGCTTGGGGAACGACCAGCCACTCCAACAGAATGCATATTCAGAGACTGCAGAATAAGACTCTCCGAATGATCACACGGGCAAGTTATTTCACTCCAACAGCGCTCCTCCATGACGTCACAAATATTCCAAATATCCGTACACAAATCTTCCAATCAACTGAAAAATTCTTCAACAGAGTAGAGGAAGCCCGCCACGAAGTTCCAAGACTAGAGTCTATAGGCACGGTTGTACCTATGACCTGGCACAAATACAAGGTACCATTAAGTATTATTATGAACCCTGTGGATTCCTGAGTAAGTGTAGTGAGAAAGTGAAATATATATGAAATATATATAAGAATACAAGAAGGGGTTCCTATTAAGGTCCAACCGACCATAGCCTGGTTATCCCCTAAAGTGTAACACCAATGAACTCAAAACCATCAAACTGAACATACAGATTAAGCTACAAACAGTAGCGGGACTGTTCATTAAACCGTTGAGGTAGTGAAAAAAAACAAAACAAAAAAAAACAGTCAAGCAATGGACCGCCAGAGCAGCGCCGAGTTCCTCTCCACCATCCGCAACAAGACAGAAGTCGGAGCCTCATAAGTTCGATAGAGCCCACACCAGCCACTCCTGCAACTGCCAAGACCCAGGACAACGAGAAGACCGACTGGATGCCCTCGTCGACTTACTCAAGAACCTCGTCAACCACCTTGCTTCGAAGGAAGACTTACGAAACACGCCGCGGCAGCCCTGAGGGCACCACAGCAAAAACGGTTGACCATTTCTGAGATGGCAGATGCGCCGGCACTCCATCTTGTGAAGAAACACCATTCGAAGACGACATCTACAGCCAAAATGAAGACACACCGACAGCGAAGATCTGTTCCGTCCAAATTCTTGGAGTCAATGCCTTAGGCAATATACTCCACCTTACACCAGCTCAATGGTGAGCTGTAACTAGGCTGACATAGCAAGATCATTTGGGTTAGCCACCTCTGATCTAAATCTTTCAGCATTCTGTTTAGAGTTTGTTCGCTTTCTGCCAACATGACCAAAGGATCTGCTAATTTCCATCTACACATCTACATATACGAGTATACTCTGCAATTCACAAAATTGTGGGTGGCAGAGGGTGCTCAGCACCAAAGTTAATCTCTTTGCTGTGCATTCCAATCCCTAATGGTACGAGGGAAAAAAGAATTCATATAAGAATCAGTCCGGCACCTTATTTCTCTAATTTTATCTTTCCTGTCCTTCCGACTCAAATAGGTTGGTGGAAGAAGTATTTCACTACACTCAAAAGTGAAAGTGGGAGTACTCACGTTTACCAATAAATTTAAACGAAACGTGCGTCGTCTATCTACCAGAGATTCCCAACCTAATCTACTAATCAGTTCTGTGACGCTTTCATAAGGACTGTAGCAAGCGGTAACGAATCGAGCGGCTCTTCTCTGTACTTTCTCTATACTTTCGATCAACCCCTTACGAAACGGGTACCAAATGGCACAACAATAGCCCAAATGTGGACGCACAAGAGACTTGTACGCTATCTCCTTTGTTTGTTCATTACAATTTTTCAAGATTCGACCTATGAATCGCAGCCTAGAATTTGCTCTACCTACTAACGAATTAATGTGTATGTCCCATTTCAAGTTCCTTTGTACTGTTACTCCCAAATATTTCATAGAATCGACCATATCAATAACTGTATTGTTTAACTTGTATTTCTGAACAATTGGATTCTTTTTGTTAGTTATGCTCATTGTCTTGCACTTTTTACAATTTAGAGTAAGTTGCCACTCAGCACACCAAGCCAAAATAACATCCAGATCGCGCTGAATTTCTAAGCAATCGGTCAAATTTCTTACTTCCCTATAAATAACCGCATCATCAGCAAACAATCTAAAAAGGCTTTTCACTTTGTCTCCGAGATCGTTTATAAAAATTAAGAAAAGAAGTGGTTCTATTACACTTCCTTGAGGTACACCCGATGTAACATCTAGATTAGAAGAACTTTCTCCTTCAACGACAACATACTGCGACCGACCAGTTAGAAAATCCTTTATCCATTCATAAAAGGTGATCTGATATACCGTACGCTCGAAGCTTCGCTAAAAGGCGGTTGTGTGGCACAGAGTCAAAGGCTTTCTGGAAATCTAAAAAAATTGCATCTACTTGTGAACCTGCATCGATAACTTTCATTACGTCGTATGCACTCTACTCTCTTGGCACCAAAACGCACTTCTCTTTCCCCATGGAAGCATTTTCAAATAATTTCTTGTAGATATAAATTTAATAAGAGTAGGGAAAGACAACACCCCTGCCTTATGCCCCGGCTACACGCTCCGTCTTGCACACTACGCATGCGCAAACTAGTTTGCGCATGCAAGACGGAGCGTGTGTGACGGCAACACGCTGACGCGCGAAAGAGCGGCTTGTGCAATGGTTTACTTGCTAAGGATTTGACTGCACGGTTTTTGGGTTTGCACAGTTTTTTCCAACAGTGAAATGGGTGACGTACGAAAGTATTCAAAGGAATTTTTAATTCAGTTTATAGAATTGTGTACAAATCGTTACTAGCATTGTGGAATATTAAAATGGAAGGAAAAAACTGAAACTTATCATTTAATGACGGAAAAATTAAAAGAAGTATGTATAGTTCATTATGCATAAGTACCTTCATTGTAATATAGATTTGTAACAATGTTTATATTTTTATGTATTATTTACATTATCATACGCAATACTGTTATCGTTTTTCAAAAATGTTATATTTATTACAATTCAGGTGGAACCAAATGCAACAAGGGACATGGTGACAAAAAATAAATTCCATGAGAAGGTGTCGTCAGAAAGAAATAAACAAAGTTAAGAATTCTCTCAAGTCAGGTGTCGGTACAGACATTTACCACCCATCCTTATCCTTGTTAGAATTTTTAGATGACCAAGAAGCTGCTCGTACCGCAACACCTAATTTTCAACAAGTCTTGGAATCCGAGCAAAATAATTTTTGTGTTTGTGACAGAGTTTTAGTGCTTTAATAGCAGATGCTACTGCCACAGAGCACGTAATTCTTTATTTTCCTTGTTTTGTTTGAATTGAAAAACGTGGATAGTGATGAGAAACCGCTGCTGAGAATCTGGAGTCTCTGTAAGTCAAGCCAGTTGCCAGAAACTTTAAAGTACAGGTCAGTCTTCCATGTGGAGATATACGTAGACTGGCGCATAACAGTATCTTTTCTTTTAATTATCGGTATCACCAACCACAGTAACTCTTCATAGGTTGCTTCATCCATTCTTCCGGATCTTCTCTCAAATCTTCAGTTAAGTTGACTTGAGAATGTATGTTTCTCCGTAAAAACAACTTTTTACTCCGCTTACTCCTACGGCGTCGCTTATGTGTCTGTAATTTCTTTATTAGCAAACAATAAAATAATGATTCCATTTAAAAAAACCTCTTCTGTTGGCCACATCGTCACAGACGGCTGTCGACACGCTCGGTTTGCACAAGCTTACCTGTACCGTGTGGCCACTCTTCCGGGTTCCGTCTTTTTGTACAGTTTTTCACTGCGCAGTT
>JARYHS010011408.1:11171905-11191905 GCA_031002005.1 Vandiemenella viatica | reverse complement strand
AGCTAACGAGGTTAAGAATAGCCCTTATACAGGCCACTAACGGCAAACTAAGTGATGTGTTATTGAGTCCAAAGGTTTACTTACAGCACTTACAATTGATCCAGAGCAGTCTTCCAATCGGCTCTTTCATGTTGTTTCCTTGCACTCTAGAAAATGTTTACAGCTATTATCAAGTTTCGACAGTCAATGTAGTTTTAATGGGAGAAAATTTAAGAGTTGTAGTAGACGTACCGATTGGAATAGCAGACTCGATACTCTCTCACTATTCAATTCATGCATTCCCAGTTTTATGGAAGCAAACTGGATATTATAACTAATGGAAAACCCATGATGTATTATTGCTGAGCAAAACTCAGAGATCTTACGCAGTCTTAAATAAGAATGAACTTGATAAATGCAAACGTTCAGTGATCACTATTTGTCCATTGTTCAGTTTTCACGACACAAAGTCCGGTATACATGCAGAATAGGTGTGATTAGAAGGCTGTGATTTCTCAGGGTATAGTTCCAAGCTGCAGCCTGTGCACTGAAAGTGTACGATTAAATTAATTGTGACAATTTGTGCAGTGCGAACTACTAAACGTGATGAAATAAACTTTGTTGTCCGAAATATAGTTCGTGATGCCTTTTTTTGTGTTTAGATGTGTCTACATAGTTTGATTTTGTAGCGGCAACATTAATGGAAATTTTGGCAGGTTGAAATGCGGTGTGTACTAGAAGAGAACAAACAATTTATTTATTGTTAGCTTCTGATTTATGAATGCACTGATTTTTCTAGCAAAATTATATAGGCCACTAACAGTACAATATCTTCTAAGTAAGCTCAGAAACTATGAGGTTTTTAGAAGTGTTAATTTTTTAAAGTTCTAAACATTGATTTATGCTATTTTTAAAATTTCAGATATGATTTGTTTCTGTTCGTAAATATGTCTACAACTATTTTTCTAGATTTTGAAATCTTTCTTATCAATTACTGAAATGGAATGTGAAAATATAACCTATTTGAACATGAACTAAAATTTAAGGACTGTAGAAATAAACAGTTTGTTATTCAAGTTAAAAAGAATTACCTGCTGTATAGCCAATACATAGAATATTTTTTCTTTGATACAGGTTTCCAAAGAATGAAGATCAGCGATCCAAATGGATCAAGGCTTGTAGGAGACAAAATTGGACCCCAACTAATTATAGTTACTTATGCACAGCTCATTTTTCAGAAGATCATGTGGATAGAACAGCATTGTCATCAATAAGATTGAGAGAAAATGCAGTACCAAATATATGAGAGATAGTGTAAGTTACTAGTAAACTATTTAAAACAATGATATATGCATTACAACAGTGCGGCAACAGGTTCTCTGTGGTGCCATAAATTGACAGCTAACCTTTGAGAGTAAAATTAAATTTCTTGACTGTAAATGAGGAGCACCAGAGTATTATATCCAATATTTTTGATAGTATTTTATAACTTTTACACCATTACAATTCTATAAGTGGATAGTACTTAAGAATCTCCTTGTATAATATTTAAACATCCTGAAGTTAAAAGGAAAAATAAATATTATCCACAACAGAGAGAATTAAGAATCCCTGTAACATTGTAACAGAAAATTCCTCACCAGCCTGTACTAAACTATTCTGTTTTAAAAATTTCAGGTAGAAACTAAGAGAAAACCTCCGAAGGAGCGTGTTTCTGATACTTCGAAGTCAGTCAGTGCAAGAGTACGTAGAGTGTCTGCAACTAATGGTGATCCAAACACAGAAGAACCACCTCTTTGTATCAACATGTCCACCATGGAACATAGTGATGTACTTCTGGGACCCAGTCTGCTCTCAACTGTTAGTTAGATTTAGATACTGGGGGAAGAATATTGTTAAAAAAAGAGACTCAATTAGAAACACATTCACCAAATTGATATTGTCAAAGGCCAATAAAATCTTTATTTATGAAGTCCATTTTTATTTCTGCATGAACCTGTTTCCAAATAAATAGATATAAATGATTCAAAAAAGAGATGACAGAGCTCATTTTTGATGAGTTATAAATAACAAAGCCTACAGAAATTGAGTATTACTGCTTCTCTTTATAAAATTAATTTTTAGTTTCTTTGGAGTAAGTGCTCCAGTGGTTATTAATTCCCCTACTCATCAAGTTCCCTCTACTTATTATTTTAAAAATTTAACATGTATGAATTTACATTTAAATTCCTACAGTGTTTTTGTTCATTTATCCACAAAAGAAAATTTTCCAAAATGTAGGTTCCAAACTATACTACCATATTCAAGTAAGTATATTTTTTTAACCCAGTTCTACCTTACCTACCTTCTCTGTTACATCTCTCATCATCCCTTCCAAGAAATGAAGGCAGTTTGTAACCTTTTCCTAACACCTGCCCAATGTGCTCTGGCCAGTTGAGTTTATTATCAAACATTATGCCAAGGAATTTACACTTCAAACTTTAACAAGCAATTGAAGCACAAATGATAAGTTTTCATCATAAATACATGTTGAATCAAATGTCTAGAGCGTATAATTTTTTATTCAATCCATGAGGCTACTAGTGATTAATTTGTTGTTTTCAAAATAATATGATATCCCTTAGATTTTTTCACTACTATTACTACTAGTATCAAGCACACAAGAGTAGTTTCAGGGCAAGTTACATTGCAATACAATATTTTTTTTGTTGCACGTGTGTTAGTTCAATTACTGTTTATACTGAAGGTATATGTTGAAATTAGTTGTGATAATTTATGCTACGTGAACTAGGGATCCTGATATTGCCAACGTTGTTGTAGCTAGAACTGTAGTTTAAATTGAATCGTGTGTGTTGAGGTGGGCAGTACTATTATGGCCCTGGCGATGCTATTTGATGATTGATTTTCATGTAAATTGGTAAAACTAATTAAGAGTAAAAATTTTTTGAATCTCCCTTAGCTCCCTAGATATAAACTATCAAAAATTAGTTACAGGTATAGTTCCTTGTGCCTTTAGTGAAATTTTTATTCTGGTCAGACCACACTTTAAAAAATAAAACGGCTAATCTGTATGTGCAGCAAAATTATCTTTTGGTCCAGTCTGCATCATAACCGGCAGTTCCATCATTACTGTGGTGCCACAATCTGATGATGAATTCTTATAGTACTCAACGAAACAAATCGAAAATAAAGAATAATAATTTTTGATATCTCGCTTGGTTTTCGAGATCTAGCATGTTAAAAATCAGTTGTAGATATAGTTTCTTGTAATTTTGGTGACTTTATTTTTGTTTCAGGCTGTATTTCAACCTAACAACAATCACTAGGAAGAAAATAAAACACCTATATTTCATTTCCACAGTGTAGATATGGTGGTTTCAATGATTTTTTTTCTGGTCCAGGCCAGATCTCACCCTGACCTCTTCACATTTGAAGTACAATATCTCGAGAACTAAGCGAAATATCAAAATAATTTATTCTATATTTTCGATTTGTCTCGTTAAGTTGCGTATGAATTCATCATCTAATTTGGATATGGCGAAAGTTTTCTTCTGGTCCAGGCCGCATATCAACCTAACCACGTTAATTTTGAGGTACAATATCTCGAGAACTAAGCGAGATATCAAAAAGTTTTATTCTTCATTTTTGATCTGTCTCGTCGAGTTACATAATATTCCATCATCAAATTGAGGTGCCACGGTTGTCTTATGATTCCCTTGAGGTTTTTGTGCCTATTCCCCGCGTTTCTCCGGCCAAGCAAAATGGCGGCCTCCCCACCCCACTTCTCTCTACCCGGTTTCACTCTAGTGGTGAAGGTCCCTTGCGTCGTCTCCATATATTCCTTCCTCCATGGATACTCTGTTTTCCTCAACCAAGTATTCTTTTTCTACAATCGACTGGCGGATATATCCTAGTTTGGTGCCATAAATTTTGAATAAATTTTTTATGACATTGTTATAATTCTATCATTATCGGTGGTGAAGCAAAATGCATTTCTTTGCAAATATTTTAATTGTTACCTGTAATTATTGTCGATACTAACATATTTTTCATATAAATGTGTATTTTCAAATAATTGAAAAAGGAATAAAGGAAATAATTACGCACTCAGCAATTTTTCTGTTGCCTAGAAACAGACAACCTTATTCTTTAATACGATAAGATTTGTTAGTAACATGTTTAGTAACGTGTCCACATTAGTATTAGGTTAACAGACTTCGTGGCAGAGACAACACACTTCTTGGCGGAGGAGCTCTTTGATACCAGAGATGAGCTTCATACGTTTACGTTCATGGAGGAATATTTCCTTCCTCCATGTTTACGTCATGGATCAAAGTAAATAACAAAGATGTTTAGCTTATGTAACTATAGTTCTCAAAGTGTTACTCCGATTGATTTGGGAAGAGTAGAACAGTAATCACGGATATGATGATATAACCACACGGCCAGGATAAAGGTACAAAATAGTGAGAAACAATTGTTGCATTGCACAAACCATATTCTGTTAAATGCGTTTTCTGATCTATTCTTTGATTTTGGTGATATAGACAATAATTTTAAATACCATAATTTTAAAATCCTTCATCTATCCTTTTCCTAAGATAGACTGGAAGGAATATCAATTGGTTCATCCAGAATTTCAGAAAAATTCATATCACGATGTGAAATAATCATACACGCAAGAATACCCTGTATCGCGATTTGGAACTCTAGTGCCAAACTTAACTGATCATTATAATGATGATATAAATGTACTTTTAGTTTTAACGCAAAAAACACATAGACAACTGGAAGTTACAATTTTTTGTTGTTGATTCTTCACTGAACTGTGGAGCACAACGACTGAGAAATCGAGTTAGTCAACATAACATAGAGACACAAACCTCGAAAAAGCGTAAAGTCTTTGTTTAGCGAAGTAGATGGTAGAGGTTTTCTGCACGGAAGAAGGAAATATATGGAGACGAAATGAAGTTAAATCTGTGACACCGCCTCTAAACTCTCGGCTGATACTGCGCATGCGTGGAGCAGCGGCCATATTGCGAATCCTTACAAATGCAAAGTTCATATTGTGTTTGATGCTGTGATTATTTCATTTTCTAATGTATCTAATTTTTTATAATGCCATCTTGTGTTGCACAAATAGGCCATAAGGGACAAAGAATTTATCTATTATTGTTAGTAATTTCATGAGAACCATGTTAGTGACAAAACGTGTATCGCGATGGAAACTACTTCCTGCTATTCCCAATTAAGCTTACGATGTATGGTAACATTATAACTATTATTATTCTAGTCTAGGCCGCATTTCAACCTAACCACAAGTAATAGTAATAAAACTGAAATATCCATTCTGCATGTCCACCACGTAATTCATTGTGGCTTTGGCAGAGTTAATTTTTGGTCCAGGCTGCATCCAAACCCAATCCCCTCAATTTGGAGACTAAGCAAGATATCAAAAAACTTTATTCCTTATTTTCGATTTTTTTCTTGGTGTTACATAAGAATCCATCATCAAATTTTACTTTGACCAATTTTTTCTTCTGAATTTCAAACAAAAACATCTCACATTTGAGACAGAATATCTCGGAAACTTGGCTGGATATTAAAAACAAATTATTCTTCATTTTTTATTTGTCTCATCGAGTTACATAATAATCCATCACCAGATTGCGGAGTCACGTTTATCCTAGAGTCCCCTTGAGGTTTTTGTACATATTTGAAGTGTCTGTGTGCATGCGGCCAAGCACCCCACTCCTCCTCCGCCCGGCGTCACTTCAATGCGTGGTGAAGGTCTCTTGCGTCGTCTCCATATATTCCTTCCTCCATGGTTTTCTCCAAAGGTCATAAAGTGTACAGCAGAAGTACCATGGAGGAACGAATATCCTCCATGAGAAATACAGGAACAATTAAAGGGGAGGATTTCACACTGATTAGCAAAGACTACTACAGTCACTGGGTATCATAGTTGTTAGTTGTTTTGGGGTATATTTCTGGAGTGTTAAAAAAATTGAGTGTTCGCTGGTTAGCTTAGTAAAGAGTGAATAATGAAGCTAAGATTCTTTGGGAGGAACTAAATTATTATTTATGTTTATAATTCAGAGGACAGCGTAGAATCGTTATTACTGAAGGGGACATGAATTTACCAGGTGTAGGCTGGGAAGAAAATAAAATTAATAGCCCGAGGGGACACAGACTTCCAATGGCAGAGCAGAATACAAGGGGATCAAAGGCGCTGGATAGCTTGCTAATAAAGACTTATGACAATCTTGTGGAGTAACTGAAGGAATAAGTAATCTTAAAGCAGTTCGGATGTATGTTAGACACTTAAGTGGTCAAAATTGAAGATGGCATAGGTACAATCATAAAAAGATACATATTTGGAAATAAAGTATAAATATTTCGGGGTAAGATTCAGTACGTCTAAGGAGAGCTCAAGTACAGTGAAGTCTCCGATCACAACATTGCTTATTATGATAGTGTAATACGAGACACACATTTTGGCTATCAAATACAAGAGGTATTATCAGTGTCCTAAGGCAGGTTTTCGCTTGATATCTATCCTTTCTTTGCCCTTTATCATCTACGATCTTGCATCTCTTTCTTCTTCTCGATCTCCTCTCACTCTCCTAGTCCTTTCAAGACGACTTTTGGCAAGCACTCCCCTCTCAGCAAGTGTCCCAGCCATTTCTTCTTCCTCTCCCTTATGACTTGTATGTAGTTTTTTCCTCTCACCAGCCCACTTCTGCAGTTCAACGATTCTGATTTTTTTTTTCATCTAATTTATCTTCACCATTCTCCTCCACATCCACATTTCAAACGCTTATATCCGTTTTTTTACCTTCTCATCTCAGTGTACGCATCTTTGCCCCACAAATTGTCACACACCATACAAAACATAGCCAATTCTTTTCCTCAATCTCCTCTTCCTATAAAACGCTTCCTTCGCTAAAGTAAAACGAGTCTTCACGTCTTGATGGCATCTCAGGTCCTCAGTGATGGATTAATTAAGTATTTGAAGGATCTTACATGACTGATATTATCTTTTCCTATCTTTATATTTACCAGTTTCTTTCCTGTTCCAATCACATTTTGTTTTTGATGTATCGATTCTCATTCCATACTCTTCCGAGCTTCATTTAGATCTTTCAGTATTTAGTTTTAAATTCGCTCACTTTCTGCTGCCAAGATCATCGGGAAATCTTATTCATTCTATTCTCTTGCCTCCAAGACGCACTGAGATTTTTCCAGCTAAGCATTTCCGAATAACATTTTGCAGGTATAAATTGAACAAGAACGGGGAAAGGCAACAACTTTGCCTAATGCCCCTCCCATTGCTGCTTTCTCACGACATCTTGTTCTTACTTTCTGTTGTAAATATAGGCTCTGTACTAGACTTCTCTCTCGCGAATCTACTGCTTTCCTCTTCAAGATATCCATCAGTTTTTTTCCATTGTAACCTGCTTTTTCCAAGTCAATAAAGACGGCATAAATTTCCCTTCCTTCCTCACGATATCTTTCCCCTATGATTCTTAACAGGCCAATAGCTTCTATTGTTCCTTTTTATTCCCTGAATCCTAACAGTACCTCTCCAATCCATTTGTCTAACTAACCTTATAGCCTTCTATTCAGCACTCTCAACAATACTTTAACTACATGCGATATTAGATTGTTAGGTCTATGATTTTCATCTTTATTTGTGTTCCTCTTTTTCTGACTTGGTGTCATTACCGTTGCGAGAAAGTCCTGTGCCCATTGCCCTTTGTCATTACAGAGGTAGACTATCTCCCTCCATCCTCAGTTTCCTAAACTCTTCAACACTTCTGCAGCCAAATTATTCGATTCCACATGCCTTCCGATGCCTCATCTATTTCAATGCCTTTTCTGATTCTGCTTCCAAGATGTCATACCCCTTTTCATTCTCTTATCTGTGCCTCTTCTTCCATTTCACTTGGTATTTGATCCCCCTTAAACAAGCATTCTATATATTCTTGCTATCTAATCAATATCTCATGTGATTCTTTGGCCAATAAGCCATTCACTCTTTCTATTTATTTCCATATTGTTATTGTTTCTTTTACATTCAAAATCACACTGGCCATTCTGTACATCATTTCATATTTTCCCTCTTTTTCCTGTTTTTCTATTTCTTCACATTTTTCCTTCATGCATCTTTCTCCTGCTTGTTCAGTTCCTCTTCTTAGTTTATTGTTCAGTTTCCTATTTCTTCTTATTCATTTCCCGCATTTTTCCATTTTTTCCGTTCTTATATCTTTTTCAACATGTTTCTATTATCCTTTCTTTCCTGCTACTTTTGGACTAGAACTCTAATAAATTCTTCCCTCATTTTATTTGTTTATACTTTCTTCTACTGTTTCTTATGTTTTTTTTTTAACGTTTCTTCCAGCTCCAAATCCTTACCTTTCTCCTTTACTAATTCCAAGTTTGGTCTTTCTCTTGCATAGCCTCTCCCTTCTTCCTGCTACAAGGTTGTGGTCTGAATTAATGTCCTCTCCTGAGTAAGCTTTATCATTCTTCAAACAGTTCATTAGCCTTTTTTGTATCTCGATGTATTCCAACAGGTGCTTTACCCATTCAAATTAGAGACCCATGTCATTTTCAAATAGGGTGTTGCCCACGACTAGTGAATTTTTTGTACAGAAGTTAACTAGTCTTTCACCCCTCCCATTTTTTATTCCTAATTCAAATTTTTCTAATATATCTTCTTGTTTTCCTGTCATTGCATTCCGGTCTCCAATAATTATAATACAGGCATTTGAACTCTCTTTCTCAATAAGTTCTTCCAACTATACACGTATTCTTACACCTCCTCATCTCTATACTGGCTAGTTGGCACCTATAACTGTATTAATACCACATCTTTAGGACTACCTTACAGTCGCATCATAATCAATGCTCCATCAATACTTTACCTTATTTTTCAGTTTTTTTCTTATCATTATTCCCAAAGATTACAGTTATAAATAATATTTTTAAATAATCAAATTTACTAATATTTAAGTTTGGTATTTATTTTTTCGCAGGTTAGTTTTTATTGGGAAGATATTGGACGAAGTATCTTATTCGGGATTTGATATGTGCAGGAACAGCAAAATGCAGCGTCCAGCCGCACTGGATACCGAAGTCGACGTCGTTGATCGGCCCAGCTATGTGGTCCCCTTCCGCAGTGGCAGTAACAGAGTCCAGTACCTGATTGCATTTGCTCGTAAGTAACTGTAATCTGTACTGGACTCTCAATTTAGCAGACACGGAAATTACTTTTGGAATTACTATATACAGCCTATTGAATAAATGAATTAATTTAATTTAAAGGCGATGTAGCGCATACTATAGTGGCAATTTTCGTACTCATGTAATTAAACCATTCTTATATTTTTTATTATTATTGTCTTATATACTTTGAGTATCAAATTCCTCCATCCACCAACTTTTACCATTTACCAATTTAAACATTAAATATCTTCAACGATTTTGATAAGCTATTCATCACTTTTCTAGACATTCTAAGAATTATAAGGTGAAGACTGAAATGCTTATTGAAGCCATCAGTTGTAAATATCTTGGCCAACGTTTGATAATAAATTTAATAATAGGTTAATAATAGAAACGTTCCTAGCATCATTCGCAAAAATTCTCTTGAACAGATGGTCGACGAGCCAACGCGGAGTGACAAAGATACCTTGATCATTCTGGATCTTTTTCTTACAAGCAATCCAGATATTGTAGATACAGTTTGTATAGAAGACGGTATAAGCGATAACAAAGGCAGTTGTAGATAACTTTAAAATCTAGTCTGACGTTCCAACATGATGGAGATAAGCTTGTATGTTGCTTCGATATGGCGGATGAGGCAGGTATGGTTGATCACTTGGCGAAACATTTTGAAATATTCACGCTAAATACAAATGTTGAGGAACTTTGGTATAATTTGAAAGAAATAATGTGGACCAGTATAAATAAATTTGTTCCTAAGAAATTTATTAAGGTTAGTAAGAACTTCCCGTGGCTTGATCGAGAGGTGAAACGTTTACTCAGGATGTCACCGTAAAGAAATCGGAGGACTCATCACATAGCCATAAATTACTCCAGCAGGGAGCGGAAGTGCGCAAAGCCATGCGTGAAGCTTTTAAAGAATTCTAAGTCAGGAATTTATCTGAAGATCTAATTACTAATCCAAAAAATCTGATCATATATTCAAGTAAAAAGGGGCTCTAGTATGATGATGACGGCACTAATGAAGGTAAACGGGAATTATCAGAATCCAGCATAGAGTAATATACTTGAATAATATATTTAAAAAAGCTTTCACGAGACAAAACTCAGAGGAGATCCCGCACTTAATAAGTGTACTGACTAAATTATGAAAGATCTCGTTCTTGACGTCGGTGGAATAACAGAAATCTTAGGAATGTAAAAACCAATAAGGCTCCGGACCAGACGGTATTCCTACTAGATTTTACTCTAGGTATACAAAGGAAATTGCACCATTTTTGATGACGTTATAAACCTCCTCCTTGGTTCAAGGAAACATACCCGCTGAGTGGAAGACCGCCATCGTAAGTCCATTATTTAAAAGTGGGAATGTTAACAATCCACAAAATTATAGACCGTTTTAGATAACTTCAATATTTTGCAGTATTTTAGAAAATATCATCTATTCAGATGTCTTGTGGTTTTTGGATAAAGAGGACCTTATAAACTCAAGCCAACATGGATTCAGAAAAGGTCGATGCTGCGAGAAACAACTTGCACTTTTAATTCACGACGTGTGCCCGGTTATAGATAAGCAATCCCGGGTTGACTTAGTCCTATGAGATTTAAAAAAAGCGCCTTCGACAGTGTGCCTCACACAATACTACTTACGAAACTTCGTAGTTATGGTAAATCTAGACAAATATGTGACTGCAAACTTTTTGAAGGGTAGAACACAGTCTGTAGTTCTCGATGGAGAGCGTTCATCACTGATCGAAGTGAGGTCCGGCGTACCGCAGGGAAGAGTGATAGGGCCTCTGTTTTTTAGGTAAGGGTGTCGGGAACAAAGGGAAATGACGAATAATTTACCAAAAATGCTAAAAGAAATTAAAGTTAAGATTCAGACAGGGCGAATGTATGTGAGTGCAGGAAAGGGGGGAGATTGTTGTGTAGGGAAATGGCCGCCAGAGCGTGTGATCCATTGTAATTTTAATTAGATTAAATTAACTCAGTGACTGTGTTGTGGTGCGCAGTGTCGTTCGGGTACATGACTGTGGGCTGCCACCTGGGCTGGCCCTCGCCCGTGCTGCTGCAACTCGTCAAGCAGAACGCGACGAGCCACATCTCCGGACTCACCGGCGGCCAGGCGAACTGGGTGGTCGCCATAATGTCCCTCGGCCAGCTCATCTTCACGCCGGCAGCTGGCGTCCTCTCCAACCAGGTCAGTCGCCTCCATCCCTCACGATCGACAGTGCCGCTGCCGTCCACCCACCCCAAGGCATCCACAGACGAGGTGTTGGCCAGGCGAACTGGGTGGTCGCCATAATGTCCCTCGGCCAGCTCATCTTCACGCCGGCAGCCGGCGTCCTCTCCAACCAGGTCAGTCGCCTCCATCCCTCACGATCGACAGTGCCGCTGCCGTCCACCCACCCCAAGGCATCCACAGACGAGGTGTTGGGCAGGCGAACTGGGTGGTCGCCATAATGTCCCTCGGCCAGCTCATCTTCACGCCGGCAGCCGGCGTCCTCTCCAACCAGGTCAGTCGCCTCCATCCCTCACGATCGACAGTGCCGCTGCCGTCCACCCACCAAAAGGCATCCACAGACGAGGTGTTGGGCAGGCGAACTGGGTGGTCGCCATAATGTCCCTCGGCCAGCTCATCTTCACGCCGGCAGCCGGCGTCCTCTCCAACCAGGTCAGTCGCCTCCATCCCTCACGATCGACAGTGCCGCTGCCGTCCACCCACCCCAAGGCATCCACAGACGACGCGTTGGCCACTCACAGGTGACGCGGTGGGGTGGTTCGACTACTATTTTTTGCAATGCCATCACCGAGAGGGAGAACTTACTCTGGTCACCCAAACCATTATGACCACCTACTTACTAACATATTGGTCCACCTTTCGGACGCAGTACAGCAACGATTCGGCGTAGCATAGATTCTACAAGTCCTTGGTAGGCTTCCAGAGGTATCTGGCACCAGATGTCTACGCACAGGTCACGCAATCCCCTTAAATTACGGGCCGGGCCGGTGGTTTGTGGGCAAGGCGCCTGGGAACTAGAATCTTGGAAACGAAGAAGCTGGTCGCTGGTCGGCTGTTCACGTGCTACTGTAGTGAGAATCTATGGAAAGTGTTTGAAGGACGGTGAAACCACGAGTAGGCGACAATGTGGTGGACACCCACGCCACATCACAGAACGTGGACGTCGGAGGCTTTCCCGCTCTGAAAAGCAGGATAGGGAGTAATCTGTGGCTGATCTGAAGGGGCTTCCAGAGGTGTTTCAGTGGACAAGAGTCTCGATTCTACCTTCCTTTCCCTTATTTCAGCCAGATCAGTTATAGCTTTGCGACTAATATCAGAGACTAACATATTTCCCTTAACTTCCCATTAGGCTGTACCATCCCGAAATAGCTTTTGTCTCTTTCCCACTTTTATTTATTGTAACAACGCCATGACTCGGTCGCCATAGCTGCTGTTGCGGCCTCGTCGCCCAGTTCGACCCCGTTCCGTCGATAGTACTCGAGTTTTGTTCGTCACTCGGCACTTCCATTTCCCAGGAGGGTATGACATCTATCCAATCACTGAACGTCCTAATGCCGTCACAGTGGCTGGATTATGCCGTCGATTTCGTGAAATTGCTAACTGTCTCAGCCTACTAAGTGGGTCGTCGTCCCGTGAGTTTCTGGCTCGCCTGATTATAGTCCCTGCCGCAACTGACCTATAGCACTCTGTAATAGTTGCTATAATTCCCTCAAATCCTTAAAACTCTTGGTTCACGATAGTGACACTAAACCAGCATCTTACCTTTTGGTCCATTGCCTGTCTCAAAACACTGTGCATTCTCTCACCAGCGTGAAGCTAGCCAGTTCGGTAGTTCTTGACGCTGCGACCGAACTAGTGAGATGTATTTTTGCAAACTGAATCACGTCGTTATCCTAGCATCTATGCAGGAAGATTACGGTGCGCAGAAGCTAGATCTTTTTATTCCGCAGCTTCTCCAACTGTTTCACAGAACGGAACACCTCCCACCTCCTCACCCTTAAAGTTGTATCTATTTTTATTAGACCTTAGGTCAGTAAATGTTTAATATAATCCTGTTGGAGGTACCAAATTTTTTATTTTATCTGTCTCTTTTTTGTTTTCTTTTTTTACGGAAGGGCCATTGGTCTGCCATCCCTATCGTCTTTGAGATGAATGATCACAGCTGACAGATCCCTAAAGGACACATCCTCTGCCTCCGTCATCTCTTCCTGTCGGGATTCTTTTGAATCCATTTCAAGAAACACCAAAAATTCAAAGTATTGTAAGAATTTGGAAGAATGCGAAGAAACTTCCGTGATAGGTTGTCAGCTATCCAACGAAGGACACTCGAAGTGCTAGTGAAGTGTCTCCTATAGGAGCAAAGTGACCTTTGACCTCACTGTGACTATTTAATTCCAATTATTAATTTAAAAGTAGTTATTCATATATTAAAGTTAGGTGGATGTCAGAGATCCCTTTTGGAGTGCTCCCTATTATGAGGGACCTCCATATATTAAAGTTATGATAATTTAATTTGTATGATTATGAACTATTTAATAATCAAAATTTTTAACCAGGTCAAGTGACATATTATTTGACTGGATGTTCACAATCTGATTTTAATATTTAATTATATAATTGAACATTTTATTTTATAGAAATTAACAATGATTAATTTTCCTTAAAACCACAAAACAGTGATCATAAAGTTTCTCGGCAGATCAAGGGTCCTAATCAGAAAAGTCACTAAAGTAGAAAACCATGGTAAGGTAGATAATCACGGTTACCGTGGCGGCATGGTAACGTCCGACTGACTGCTCCGGCGCTTTGCTGGACAGCTCGAGTTATTAGGAAGCGGCTCCCAACCACCAAACATGTGGTTCATGAAGCTTACGGTTAACAACAATATTATCGACTGTCCGGATTGGCTGTAGTTCCTCTGGCTCCACCATACACGTCATCCTTGGGAACAATTCTTTTTATTTGATTTTAACGAGTACCATACTAAAGCATTGTTACGGTACAGTTCTCGGGTTATCGCCTACAACCCAACTGTTTGGTCGTAACTAACTTCGTATGAACGAACTGCTACCTCTTTATCTGCCTCCACGGAAAACGACACTCAGGGGGGGAAAAGTACCGCATACGGACACACCTGCCTCCCAACTGATCTTTGGGGACGCTACAATCTCTATAAAATGACCATCCAACGTAAAAACTGAAGTCGGACACTTTTCTGAGCCCAACATCATAAACTTGTTTTCCATTAGGAACTGAGACAAATGCAACATTCTAGAAAGGAATCGGGAATTTCAAAAGTAATCCAACGACGCCAAATACACCAGCCTACTTCAAAACTGCAGGTAGTGTGAGATCGAACAAATGAGGTGGGCCTTTTTTTTCTTTTTTACGTTTACATTTATAGATCGGAGAGGAGGCGAGCCAGGGATGGGAAGGAATTCGGCCATGGCCTTTTGAATGAAACATCATGGCATTCGCGTGGAGTGATTTCGATAAAATCTGGATAGCTGGACGGCGAATTGAACTCAAGCCAGCCTCGAGCGTTACGACAGGCTCAGTGCGTGGACCAGACCGCGAATCCGGTCGTCCGGGGACGTAGAAGGAGAGGCCCGTGTTTCCGACTGAGGGGGAGGGGCAGCTTCGACGGGGGCACGAGGCGCTAATGGCTGGTTCGCACTGGGCTAGTGATTTAGTCGAGTGGCGAGTAGTTTAGCTACTAAATTACTCGCCACTGACCAAAAATCGTTCGCACTGCGGTCGAGTACAGTACACAATTAGCGTGGTATTTTGCCAGATGAACAGGCTGCATCGCATTCAAATGAATGAGCTGATACAGCGCTCTTTTATAAGAAATAGATGAAGAAGTTTATGCGATAAATAAATAAAGAAAAAGCAATGGGTACTAAAATCGGTTAATGAACTAGGAGGTAAAAATTGTCTTCTGAGGGAATTAGCATTAGAAGATCCCTACGAATAGTTTGAGAATGTCCAAAATTTGTGTTAATGAAAATACAGTCGCAGATCCAGGATGAAGATACTTATTTAAGGAGTGCAACGCCAGCAACTACGCAGTTACAGGCAGTTCTCTACTTTATTGCCACCGGATGTAGTTTATGGACACTCACACCTCGTATTTATACATGTCCTGCATATTTAGAAACAAATTTTGAAATTGTTTCTTCGTTCCAGCGAAACGACATTTTTGCGGCAACTAACGAACTCTACTAAGACTAATAAGGTATGCAAATAATTTTCTGCGACACAGTTACTTTAATAAATTATTATTTAATTTATTTTATTGATATGCGTGACGCGTTTCGAGAAATTATTCTCATTTTCGAAAGCTATTTTATTACATTTTTTTTAAAAAAAAAAATATTATTCCACTCCCTATTAATTGCAAAAAACTGTTTAGTACACAATCCAAAATATACATTTCAGGAAATACAAAGTAAAGCCGGATAACATCAAACAGAAGATGACACGAGCACTCGTCACACCAAAAAATGCAAAAAAATGTAATAAAATAGCGTTCGCATATCAATAAAATAAATTAAATAATAATTTATTAAAGTAACTGTGTCGCAGAAAATTATTTGCACACCTTATTATATTAAAACAGTTACAGACTTCCACAAAGTCCATATATCATGGATAAAGTAAAAATCTACTAAATCTATTGGTTCAGACTTGTTTAGCCGCTGAGCGAGTGGGCAGTGGCGCGTGGTGGGAGGAGTGGCTCGTGGTGGGGGTGCTACTCGCCCGGTTTAATAGAACAAAAACGGATCGACTCGACTAAACCACTCGACTAAACTACTCGACTAAATTTCATTGTTCAGACACGTTTAGTTACTAAATCACTTGCCACTCGACTAAATTACTCGCCCAGTGCGAACGAGCCTTACGACCTTGGGTGTGCCCGCAGTGGGGCCGCAAGTCGCTCATCGTGCTCTCGCTGGCGCCCGGCCTCGCTTCGTGGCTCCTGCTGGGCCTCGCCCGTGACGTCACGCAGCTCTACATCGGCCGGTTCGTCGCCGGCATCAGCCTCGCCCTGACAGTCACCATCGGACCCGTCTACCTCACCGAGGTCGCTACGGTAAGCGCCCCTCCAGTTGGTCGTATTCAATCTTACCGATTTATTGGAGAAAAATATTACATTTTATTAAAATTTACCTAGTTAAAATATGTATGAGAGAGTTCCAATAAAACCGGAATTATTTTTTAAAACCTTTAGATTTTCAGATTTTTTACAAAACAGCCATATCCCCTTCAAAATACTCTCCATTACAACCAATACATTTTTCCCGCCGGTGCTTCCACTGATCGATACATTTTCTGTAGTCATCTTTAGAAACGGCTTAGGGGAGAGCGGGGGAAATACACGCATGCGGGTAATCGCACGCAGTCTAAATTACGCTGAATGGCGCGGGCTTTGCCCAGTTGGTGCTAAACCCTTCTGGCAGGCGTGACAACTACAGTGCCACCCACTCCAGACATTTTCTGATTGCGTTGTGGCGGTAGTAAAGTGATGTTTATTTTCAATGTGTTTGATGTAACTTTTGTCAGCTATATTTTGCAAGGTAAGTGCTACCATAAGTTGCTTTCATACAATTTTTTGCTTATCAACAACTAGCCCTAGATGTAACCTTTCATTTAGTTGTAGATCTGTCAAAGTATTTGAACTAAGACCCGAGTTCTGCTTTGGTTAGTCCTCGAACTCACTTTGGAGTATTGACTCGCGGCTCTTCAAGTGCGTGGTATTCCCCCTTCATAATAAAACTAGTTGGTTATATTTTCAATTCCAACGAGTTTTTTTTATACTTCAGATTACTAGATATTATAAAAGAAAAAGCCAGAAAGTAAAACGGACCCAAGAGGAGATTCATAAGGGGCTTGATGCCATAAAATCAGTAAGAAAAATAAGAGAAGTATGGGATTGTCAAATCTACTCTGCGTACAAGAATGAAAACGATAAATACCAAGGGAAAGATGGAGAACTAGGGTACCGATGTGTTTTGAGTATTTGGTAGAGCCATGAAGAATGTAATGGCTGGAACATTTAAAAAAGTGTGATGTTTGCTATACAAGGAAATGCCTTCTTTTCAATCCTATAAAAAATTTACAAAACATCAATATTTTCTTCAATAATGTACTGTTTAGTACATGTAATTAATAAAATAAACTAACAGAAAATAAAAATAGCATGTATTTTCCATTATTATGCATTGTTTCTATTGCGTGTTATTACCCCATTTCATGCGTGTCATTACCCAACGGGGTGGGGAATACCACGCATTTGCACTTTTTTTTATTTAATAATAAAAATTAAGTTTATGTTCATAATTATATTCCATCATTTTGAATATGTCGAGAAATATCCATAGTAAGGTATACATTTGTTTTGGTAGATATATAATAATATAATGAACAATTTAAATCAATTTTTCCTTATGTGCGTGTATTTCCCCCACTCTTCCCTACAGCTCTTCCCTCCATTTTTTCTTGATCTCTTCAGTGTTGTCACTTTGGTGTTCTTTCATGCCTCTTTTGATGTGTACAAATAAGAAAAAGTCGCACGGAGCCAGGTCAGGCGAGTAAGGTTCATGGGGCAGCGGAATCTTGCCATTTTTAGCCAAAAACTGCCTAACAGATACAGCTGTGTGTAGGTGCATTGTCGTGGTGGATGAACCAGTCTGCCACAAATCGGGTCTTTATTGTCGATCACTGTTGTGTATTCTTCTTAAAGCTTTAAAAGGTTTGATTGACGGTCTGACGTGGGGGAACAAACTCTGAATGAACTGCGCCCTTGACATCAAAATAAAAAATCAAGCGAGCATTGTTTTGGTGTTTGATTTGGCTTGACGAGTTTTTTTTTTTTTTTTTTTTTTTTTTTTTTTACAGGGTGATAATGACGTCTTCCATTGACTTGAGTGTTGCTTTGTTTCTGGATCGTAACCATAGCGCCTTGATTCATCACCAGTAATTGACTTTTTTTTTTCAGAAAATCTGGATCAATTTCAAGCAACTGTTTCAAAGCTCGACTTGTTTCATCTCGGCGTTCTTTTTGATTGTCAGTCAGAGCCCGAGGAACAAACTTGGCCTCAGCCCTTTTCATTTCGAAATCTTCGGTTAAAATTCACTGAACCGAGATAATCCACTATTCTCTGACAGTTGATCAATTGTCTGTTGACAGTCTGAGAGCAGAAGCTCTATAATTTTTTCAACATTTTCGTCGTTTCAGGCAGTTGATGGACGTCCAGAACGAGGTTTGTCATCAATCGATATGTCGCCATCGAGCAAACCACTCGTACACTTGAGTTTTTCCCACAGCGTCATCTTTGTAAGCTGCTTTCAACATTAATACAGTTTCAGCAGCATTTTCACTGAGTAGAAAACAAAATTTCACATCTGCATGTTGTTCACTTAAAGTTGCCATCAGCAAAAAAGAAACAATAACAATACAGCGCTATCAAGAACAATCACTGCAGATTAACAGAACAAGCCAGGCCGACAACACAGGCGGCACTGAACCGACAATGAGTTGCATTATAAACACCTAGTGACAGAAATGCGTACTACCGAGCTCTGCCCACGGCGATGCTATCCCAGTTATCTTTGGGTGCCCCCTCTTATGTATATCTGCATTGCGATGAATTTTTCAGGATTTACACTACAAAAGCTAATTACACAGTATCCAGATTGTCAGAAGGTCAGTACACCAGCGTGAGCTCTCAGGCTAGCTGGTAGTGTGCCCAATGCTGTTCCAGCTGGATTTAAAATCATCTTGTCTCTGGTCTTTATCTTTTATCACGTAACTTCAAGATGCTTCCTGAAGATCAGAAAATGATCTATCGCAATTACGAAGTACTTTTGCAGCTGATTGAGGTACCTGATTTCTCCCGGAAATTCTAACTAATACTTGATAGGCTCATACATGTCCACACCAAAAAGAATTCCCTTAGAATTATGGAATCCTTGGATGTCTTGCGAATAGCTACACCTGTGATTGAAAATATATCTGGTGGTTACATGTACAGGAGATGCCTCAGGCATATTTTGGTGTCAAGACTTAGGTGGATATCGGTAGAAGCATTAGGAGTGACGCGGGGAGGAAAGAGATGACCGTGACTATAAACTAGATTCTCATTTCAGGCATTAAGGAAAGTGAAAACTTCCTTTGTAGATTAACTGATTCAGGGATTGGAACAAATTTCTAACAGAAATGATGAACAAACTAAAATAATTTAAAATTAAAATTTATGTAGGGAAAAAGTAGTTGGGTGGTGTTAATGCAATCAAATCTTTTATATAAAAATAGACTTGTGTGTCCTTATATTTCAGTTTGCAAACACAACTACAAAGCACAGACCACTGGCATTTCTGTGTGGTAGTAACCTGGAGTCTCCCATCGTGCACCACGGTAGTTGCATGTCGGTAGCTGAGCTATGGGGGTGGGGGAGACATGAAGGTTGAAAGCAGTTGAGTGAGGGCATTTTCATATTTTGACCAAAGACATATGTGTCCCTATATTTGACTTTGCAAACATAAATACACTGCGCAGATCACTGGTGTTTGTGTGTGGTATTAGACTCGAGTCTCCGTCGTGCTCTATGGTGGTTGCATGTTGGTAGCTATCAATCAAAATTCTTTACAAACACGACTGAAGTTGTGGCAGCTAGTTATGGAACAGGAAACCAACTTGGGAGGTTGTCACCATTGCGGTTAAATTAAATAAGATATTCAGATTTCTTACCAACAATTCAGTATG
>JARYHS010011408.1:11010838-11170905 GCA_031002005.1 Vandiemenella viatica | reverse complement strand
ATTATCGTTGGATAAGACTCTTAAGGGCCCCATACACACAGCAACTTGTTGGCCAGCTTGGTTGTGTTGTAGCTGAAGTTGGTGTGTGTATGGGTAGGTTGGCCAACCAAGTTGACGGTTTTCAAACTCTTTTGATATTTGTGGGCGGGGCCTATTGTTGTGCCAACGTGTTGTAGTGTGTATGGGCAAGTTGTCCAACTTGACTGCCAACATCAGTCCACTCCGGTTTTCTCATCGAGGCAGTGCTACTGATTTATGCTAATAGTAATGCTGTGATGGATACTGTTCAGAACAACGATGCATGGAACACCGTTATCGAATAGTTTCACAGTCTACCACAACTGTAAAAAGTGAAATCTGATTTATATAAAAATAAAAATTCAAGAATGAAGGGCTGGGAAGAATTGCTGATTGATTTCAAAGAAGTGGAAGTTTTTGTAATCTTCCGGGGCAGTTACTTTGAACTACGACAGAAAATTTGGGGCATTTTTGGAGCCACTTTTTTGCCCAAATTTTTCTTTTTTCTCTCTCATTTTCCGCGCTGGAAGCAACAATAATTGTGCACAAAGCTATTTCTTCTACTTCCAACATTACTGGTAGCCGGCCTCGATAGCGTAGGGGCTAGACTACTGGTCCCGCGTGCCGAAGGTCGCCGGTTCGAGTCCGGCCGAGGGCATGAGTGTTTAAGTGTTGTGTGTCTGTGTGAATGTCCTGTCCGTCCATACTTAGAAGCTGCAAAATATATATAATTACTGGATGACTGATTCACTGGAAGCTACGATAATCGCATTGAGCTGGCTGTATGGCCTCCGTTGCCAAATGCTATTTTAATAATAATAAAAACATTACTGGTATAAGTAAACACCTTGTTTTCTGTATGCTGGTTCCCTCTCTTCTGATGTCGGCCAACTTTGTTGTCCAACTTGTTTTTGTGTTGGCCAACCAAGTTGGGAGACATGGTTGGACAACAAGGCCCAATTCACACAGAAGAGACGCGGCGCGGACGTCGGGCGGAGACGCGGCGCGGACGCGGCGCATTTTGAGGTCCCTCCTATGTTAACAAATGGCGCAATCCACACAGAGGCGGCGGGGAGCGGGCGCGCCCCTTTGTGGTCCGCGCCGCGTCTCTTCGAAGTCTCGAGGGGCGCAGTGAACGGGCGCGTGGCGCGGACCTCCAAGCGACGCATTCTCGCAGTTATAAAAATGCGTGATAATTTTGAGTTTAATATACAATTTTGTGAAATCATTGGAAAGTTTCCCGAAATGTACGATTTTAATCGTTCAGATTATTGTAATCGTAATGTACAGGACAGTGCTGGCAAAAGATCGTTAAGGAATTAAATGAAACAGAAAAGTTTTAAAATTTATTATAAATGTTATTACTGTTAGCTACATACAAGGGTGGTCTATAGCTTCTAAAAAAGCAGAATATAGCAACTGTTATTAATATACACAATATCTATCCTGATACGGAATGGGTGCACATTTTACGAAGTACTTGCACAAATACTCTCTTATGTATTTTGCATTTTGTCTTCTTGGATTTCCTTCGGTCATTGGATTTCCTATTACAATATTTTCAACGTGAAGTATTGAAAATTTACTATCGTATTTCCGTATTGCGTTGTGTAAAACGCACCTGGCTTAAATCAGTAAATCAGTTTTAGAAGGAGAGCAACATATTAATGTATTCAAGATCCTGAATTTGAAGTTAGTACGCCAAAAGCACATTCCACACATTTCCTACCTCTATATAACCTGATGTTGAATATTCTGCGATCGTTTGATAATTGATTGCGAGAAAAAGGTTTCATAATATTTTGTTGCAGTGGGAAGCTTCATCCGCTATAAAATAGAAAGGGATGTTCATTGTTTCTCCAGGAAGAGGGGGCAGGGTCGGTTAATTTAAGGCCCTGTTGTTGTAGAGCTCTTCCAAAATTGCTGCGATCAAACGCTCGACCATCATTGTTTCGGCGGTATTCGCCTATGTCTATAGTAACAAATAAGCCATCCGCATCTGTCACTGCTTGTTAGCAGTGACAGATGCGGATGCTATACTGTAGAAAAGAATCCTTTGGAATTGACAAAGGCGGAACCTGATTTTGGCCGAGCTTTTATTCTGATGTGTTTTCCATCAACACTGCCAATACAGTTGGGTAAATTCCACAGTTTATAGAAACGTTGAAATACTTTCAACAAAAATATAAATTGTTAAAAAAATATAAATAAACCAAAAGCTCTAGAACTTGATCCAGATATGGTTTTTTTTTTTTGCAAAGAATTTGGCAGATATGAAATCTATGACAGCACAACAAAAACGTAAAATCAAAATAGGAATTTTGAACAGAATGCTTCGGACTTATCGTCTGTAACCAGTGACGACCATCCTGATAACGCCAACAACTGATGCTGGTATCGGCACATCGACATCTCCACTGTATATTACATTATCATCAAATAGAGGAGAGACATACTACGCATCAAGCACAGAGACTGCAGAGACTGATGTGAAAACAGATAGTTCTTTCGTTTTAGTAATTTTTTTTTTCAAATAAAGGTTTGTGTTTTGATTATTTACCTTAATGTAATTAACATCCTCTCTTCTGGACAAACTGGCGATCTCCAGCTGGTAGATTTTTTTCTGTATGCCATCCTTAATTTTGTTCAGTAGATAAAAGAAACATGGTTGAGACATTCTATAAAAATTTTGAAAACGTTCAGGATACATTTCCAACTCTTTCATCACGTTAAAAATTCCATACTTCCTCCCCTTCTTCAGTCATAAAGGATGAACCCAGAAACTACTCTTCTATTGAATATGATTTAAATGTAGTAAGGTTAAAACATCTTCATCGTCAGACGAAGCCATGGTAGAAACCATGTCACACGCGAGTTCCTTCTGCGTCTCTTCTGTTTGGACTGAACAGGCCACGTCCGCGCCGCGTCTGCGCCCCGTCTCCGCCCGACGTACGCACCACGTCCCTTCTGTGTGAATTACTAAAACGAAAGAACTATCTGTTTTCACATCAGTCTCTGCAGTCTCTGTGCTTGATGCGTAGTATGTCTCTCCTCTATTTGATGATAATGTAATAAACAATGGAGATGTCGATGTGCCGATACCAGCATCAGTTGTTGGCGTTATCAGGATGGTCGTCACTGGTTACAGACGATAAGTCCGAAGCATTCAGTTCAAAATTCCTATTTTGATTTTACTTTTTTGTTGTACTGTCATAGATTTCATAACTACCAAATCTTTCTAAAAAAACCATATCTGGATCAAGTTCTAGAGCTTTTGGTTAATGTTTATTTAAAAATTTATATTTTTGTTGAAATACTTTCAACATTTCTATAAACTGTGGAATTTACCCAACTGTATTGGCTGTGTTGATGGAAAACACATTTGAATAAAAGCTCCGCCAAAATCAGATTCCGCCTTTGTCAATTACAAAGCATTATTTTCTACAGTATAACATCCGCAACAAGCAGTGACAGATGCGGTTGGTTTATTTGTTACTATAGACATTGGCGAATACGGCCGAAACAATGATGGTCGAGCGTTTAATCGTAGCAATTTTGGAAGAGCTCTACAACAACAGGGCCTTAAATTACCCGACCCTGCCCCCTCTTCCTGGAGAAACAATGAACATCCCTTCCTATTTTATAGCGGATGAAGCATTCCCACTGCAACCAAATATTATGAAACCTTTTTCTCGCAATCAATTATCAAACGATCGCAGAATATTCAACACCAGGTTATGTGGAGGTAGGAAATGTGTGGAATGTGCTTTTGGCGTATTAACTTCAAACTTCAGTGATGATGATAACTGTTTCAAGCCATGTGCGTTTGCAATACCTCACATTGAAAATATTGTAATAGGAAATCCAATGACCGAAGGAAATCCAAGAAGACAAAATGCAAAATAAGTAAGAGAGTATTTGTACAAATACTTCGTAAAACGTGCACCCATTCCGTATCAGGATAGATATTGTGTATATTAATAACAGTTGCTATAATCTGAATTTTTTGGAAGCTATTGACCACCCTTGTATGTACCTACCAGTAATAAATTTTAAAACTTTCCTGTTTCATTTAATTACTTAGCGATCTTTTGCCAGCACTATCCTGTACATTACGATTGCAATAATCTGAACGCTTAAAATCGTTAAGTTCGGGAAACTTCTCAATGATTTCACAAAATTGTGTATCAAACTCAAAATTATCTCGCATTTTAATAACTGCGAGAATGCGTCGCTTGGAGGTCCGCGCCACGCGCCCGTTCACTGCGTCCCTCGAGACTTCGAAGAGACGCGGCGCGGACTTCAAAGGGGCGCGCCCGCGCCCCGCCTCCTCTGTGTGGATTGCGCCATTTGTTAACACAGGAGCGACCTCAAAATGCACCGTGTCCGCGCCGCGTCTCCGCCCGACGTCCGCGCCGCGTCTCTTCTTTGTGAATTGGGCCTAATACATCCAATTACGTAAAAATATGAACCATTCCAAAGTGCAAATAATGTAATTGCAAGCGAGGCAACAACTCCATCGCAATTAATAAGAATAACTTTATATTAAGTAACTGGTTTGATCAGACCATTAAAGACTAGATTCATGAATGGGAGGGTCAGACTAGCAGCTTGTGCACACAAGTAGAAACGAGGAGACTAAAAAAATAAAATTTATCCTGAGAATATTATGAAGGCAGTTGAAAAAACATTAAGAGGATGATTACTAAAGATCTTTAAGCTTTGTCCACACTGGTCGACAAAGTCGCCTAACACGTTTTAATCAACAAAGTTTTGTGATTGTTGATAGCTCTTGCACTGGTGGCCGTTTCCCTACACACCTATTTATCCCTTTTACTTTTACCACTACTTTTGCCCTGTACTAATTCCATGTTTAAATTCTTTTAGCCATCAACACAATCATTCATAAGATGAACGAATTATCAATGGTCCCAATAGGCTCTCCTGTGGCACTCCCATTTTCACTTCCACTTCTTTTGATACTGCATTTCTTACCGTATTTTTTTTTATTTCTACCTTTTAAGAATTCTTCTATCTTACAGATTACTTTTTTTATACATTCTGATAGTTTTTACCTTATTTATCACCATTTTATGGCTCACGCTGTTAAAAGCCTTTGAAAGAGCTAGTGCTACTCTATCAATTTGCCTTGCCAATTTCATCTGAAATATCTTGTGAAGGGATAGCATAAACACTGACTGTGAGGAATATAACATTTTTATTTATAAAATGATTTTATCTTCTCACATTCTACAGTAAATTTTTGATATAAAATCTATTTATCAATTTTTACTTAAATTATTTATATTCTTTTACTTTATTTTAACGCTAAAATTTTCGATATTCATTTAGAATTTCATGCAAAGCAGCTGTAGTAAATCTTCGTTATTATTTGGGGGTCATGCGCATAAAATTTCTGAATCCAATGACGTCTTCAAATTCCATTTATCCATGAGAATTTTACCGAATGCGGGTCCCTCTTTTAAAATCTGTTGTGTGCAGTAACGTCTTCTTTTTCTGTATTTAGATTCAAAAATAATAACCGTAGAAGCTATCAACCCCGAGGCAGCAATGTCACCTACATGATGATGTATGTTCCGTTATACTCTCTCTAGACATGTCCATAGTTGTGGACGCGTGACTAAGAGTACTTTTACACTGCTGCCGAATTCGGCCGAACAGCCAACCGAATTTGGTCGACCGATACTGCCAACTGAAGTGGTTACATTGGGCACGAATTCGGCCGTATTTTCTTATCGTTGTCGCTCACTCGATTGAAGTTATTAAGTTGGCTACGATAGAGCTACACAGTGCAGCCGGCAAGAAAATCGTGACTAGATCTTTGAGGCCACATGAAATTATCATTATGTAGTTTAAAAGTCAATCTAATAGGCACAGGTAATGTGAAAAGGTCAAAATCACAAAGCTGTCAACAGAAACGTCAATAACTCAAGCAGAGACATATCGCCAGAGCCGGCGCTAGGAATTTCGGGCCCTGGGTAAAATGGGCCACCTTTTTTTTTTTTAGCTCTACTAACTAGCCGGGCGACAAGGCGGATTCTTGGCTTCGAGACCTGGGGGCCCCTGCAGACGGTAATCGGGGCCCCCCATCAGCCGGCGGGCCCGGGTACAATTGACCCGCTAATCGTCACCCCCCTCCTAAAGCCGGCCCTGATCTTAGCTAACAAACACATCAATGTGTATTTTCGTTTATGGCTGGTCCGGAAATTTATATGTTAGACTAATTCCGGGGATTTACGTTAAAAGTTAATACTCAGCAGATTTATCTTCCTACTTTTGAGAAACAAAGTGATGAGAACGATAAAGCTTTCTGTTACTCTTTGTAGAACTGACGAAGGCAGAAAATATATTTAGCACAGTTTCCTGTTGAACCTACGCTCGTCCTGTAGCTAAGAGCTGTCGGTATAAATACCAGTACAATTGTTCATTTTTGAGTCCATGTAGGCCTACACGAGGGCGCTAATGACCTAGATGTCAACGTGCCCTAAAACGACAACAACAACAACAACAGAAACAACCATATACACAGAACTCACAGAATTAACTTTGAAACCTAGGTCAGTAAGACATTAACCTAGGATAAAACAGGCGGCCATAATTATTTCACGGATGAGTAGAGAAACTCACAATGTTTTCTTCTGCATAGCCCGCCATCCAGCATCGGTGCTTACAATAAGCCGAGGTAATTCTAGTAAAGGTATGGCCCAAAGCGAAACGAGCGGGTACTGGCTGTTGAAATGACGTCACTGTAGAGGCAAACTTAAGCAATGGATGGAAGCGGCAAATCAGTGAAGGGCGCTGCTTTTCAAAACTACACATTTTACGGAAGCCAAAGCAATCAATTCAACAAAATTTTTAAAGTATTTGGTAGTAACATTCACATACCTTCTTGTGGTAGTTTTTCTTCGTATTTGGAACGGACGATGCGAGGAACTGACAAGATTTCCTCCTGAATGCCGCGGCCTCCTTTTGTATTTTTAGTTTAGCGTTCATGTAGCGTAAATGAATAAACATTTTTGTCCTTACATAGATTTTTACCACTTCCACTGATATCTCTGGATATTTTTCAATTACCTATTTTGGAACAAATCGTTTTTATCAATATTCTTTTCTTTCGATATAAAATCACAACCATTCACATCCATAAAAATTAGTTCAAATTGTGACACTTTTTTAACCAGTCATCGGATTGTACAATAAGGCTTCCTATAGATAGTGCTTCTATCTATCCTTCAGATTTTGTTATAGATTCAGGCAGACACATTAGCGATATAAGTGTTCCCATGGTAGCATCGAATTTTCTTCAGTGGTGGACAATGTAACCAGCAAGATAACGAAAGCCTTAGCCTTCTGCAAATTAAGACTGATCGGTATCACTTTCGAATGAAATATTAACGAATTTAAGGTCATAATCACCTTCAATCAGAACCAGTGGTTCAGAAATATTATGTAATATCTGTGAGAAAAAATTCTCTTAACAATCTTGATTCAGGCGAACTTTGATACTCTGAAGTTCTGAGTATAGAACAAACACGAATCAAATGGTTTTCATAGATCCTTAATGGATAGGAAATAGCTGTTTTGATCTACCAACATGCATTTTTTCCCAGCATTCATACATTTGTCTTAAAATTCTTTCTAGAATATCATGGTGAATACCGTATCCACAGGCTAACGGCTTGTCGTCAGACTGAACTCAACTGCTCATAATGTCGAATAAGTTGTTGACAAGCTGAAAAAAATTAGCATCGAGTTCTTCTTCTGGCATGAAATAGCGTATTGCTTGTGCTGTGGTGGTAGAAAACAATTGTAATGTCAAAAATACCCTCTAGCGCTCTCTTCCTTTAACTGACAAGTGAAACTGTGTAAGCTTTGGGCACACTTTCATTTCATCATTATCTAAATCAATTAATGTTTGAATCATCTTCTGCCACAAAATGTTGTGAACAAACAGTTGCTGTTATTATACTGAAATCGTACTTACGATAGCAGTTTTGAACCAATATTTTCGTAATCTGTAGGTCCTTTGGAAAGGAATGATACCTGTACCTTTTGTTTTTCTGTTGTAAGTTGTATAGCCAGCGAAAGCACATCCAGCCGTGTTCATACAATTTACAGCAAGTTATAAATAAAATCACGATCTCAATACAGCACGCGTCCATATCCTATACTTAAATGTTCCGGCAACATACAGTGCTCCTATGGTGACATCTTGCGCAGGGCAATAAATTTGAGCTCGGTCTGCGCATTTCAATCGCCCCCCCCCCCCCCCCACCTCCCTGGCAATAAGCGGAACAGCGGTCGAGGTAAAGCACTTTGCATTTTAGAATTTCACGTAACTAGTTCCGTTACCGCTGACCAGATACTCATTCAGACAAGCTTTGTAAGGCATTCTTACACGGACAATTCCATCAGCTGCTATTATTCAAGGCACTTGAAGAGCTTGAGCATGTTTATATGAGTGACGAATCTCCTAAAAGAGTAGACTTTAATGATAGGAATCTAATCCATTCAGTTCAACGATAATGGTTGGGGAAGATGCAACTTAAACATCCCCCCCCCCTCCCGCACCCTCATGTTACAGTATGCAGATTCTGATATTATTTTTTGTGCCAATGTCGGTTTGATTCCATCAAAGGTAAATGGCTGAATTCATTTCCTCTTCTTGTCCTAAAATTGTCCCTGCTATGTCTCTCAGCAACTTGTTTCTAGAGATAAATCAATACAATACAATACAATACATTCCTTGTCCATTGATCCCAATATAAGAGACTGGTTCTGTGGGATGTGAAAAGTTGTCAATTTACAGATAAACAATTGCATAAGAAAATAATACATACACCAGGAGTTGTACAGTCATATAATACATGACACATTAATTATGTACATTTACACAAGCTACTGGCAGTTATTTTGTAAATAATTTAGAAATAAATTCTTTGACAGAGTGGAAGGAGTTGTCAATTAAATATTCTTTCAATTTTTTCCTGAATTTATTCTTATCATCTGCTCGACATTTAATATCTGTTGGGAGCTTATTGCGATATGTATCACTGAATATCGGACCCCTTTGAACAAATGACAATGACTTGTAATCCTTGTGAAGATCACTTTTACTTCTAGTGCCATAATTGTGTATTTTACTATTTGTTTCAAACAAATAATAATTTTTGATTACAAAGGACATGAATGTGTATGTATACTCATGGGCACCGGCAGGATTGTTTCTAGGGGGGTGCACCAGGGCTGCGTTGGTGCCCCCCCCCCCCCTGTCGGCCCAAAAATTTCCGGGCGACCTTTTTTTTTTTTAGGTCTACTACTGACCACACGGCGACCCGGGATGCGGGATGTAGGGGGGTGCACCCGGGATCCAGGGGGGTGCACCAGGGCCGTAATTGGTGCTCCCCACCCCCTATCGGCCCAAATAACTTCTTGAATAACTCTCTACATGAAGTTCTATTGCTAACCCCACACATAATTCTTATTACTCCCTTTTGGACTCTGACCATTTTGTCTCTATGGGTAGAATTGCCCCAGAATATTATTCCATATGACAATAAGGAGAGAAAATAAGCAAAATAAACTAGCTGCCTCATATGGAGATCACCTATAGCTGAAATAGTACGAACTGCAAATGTGGCTGCACCCAATCACTTCAGTAAGTCAGAAACATGTATTTTACAATTTAAATTATGATCAATATACAAACCTAGAAATTTCACACTCTCTACCTCTTGAATGGATTGGCCTGCAAATTTTATGTTAATATTTGGTATTAATCTGTTTGATGTACTGAATTGTTTATACTGAGTTTTATCAAGTACAAAATATAATTTGAAATATATTCTGTAGATAAATCTGGAGTATTTTAAATCCCTATGTTTGTGTCATCTGCAAATTGGGCAAATTATGAGTTTTTAGATGAAACAGAAGATGGTTTATTTATTTATATTAAAAACAATAGTGGCCCCAATATAGAACCCTGAGGTACTCCACATCTGATTAATTTCCACTAACTACAGCATACTTAAGCCTTTCTGGAAAAGTACACTCAAGTAAAGATATATTAAACAGATAACTTAGTATATTACTTATTTCTGTGGGTCACAATTTAATTAATCTGCTGGAAATCCCATCATTACCGCTTGAGTATTTGCTTTTAAAGGACATGATAATTTTTCTTATTTCTTCTGGAGCAGTTAAATTTACAGACATAGAGTTAAATTTTTCGTGGAAACCTGTTCTGACAAAATCCATACCGCGTGTCACTCAGCTATTAGCAGTCAATTTATCAGCAACAGATAAAAAATGTTTATTAAATATATCAGCAAATGAAAAATTAGATTCTACTGAATTTTATTTGATAAATATATCATTATTGTTTGATTACTTTTTCCTATTTCCTTTTTTACAATGTACCATATTGTCTTAATGTTATTTTCAGAATCATGAATTTTATGTTTGTAGTACATACTTTTAGATTCTTTAATAATCTTTTTCAGTATTTTGCAGTACTGTTTGTAATGTGTTTTAACATTAGCATTCTGACTGTTCCTAGAGGCAATATATAACTTCCTTTTATAAATGCATGATATTCTATGCCAATAGTTATCTATGGTTTTTGTTCTTTTTGAGAAGCATGACACTTTTTTAAGGGGAAGCAACATATAAAGTAATTTAATACAATGCTACTAAAAATGTATTTTTCATCCATACCTTGTGTACTGTAAACATGTTGCCAGATTGTGGTATTGAGGCACTTTCTAAAACAAGTAACTTACTCATCATTTATTACATGCTGAAGTTTAAAAACATTACTCTTAGAGCTAGTTCCTATTGAAGTGTTGATGGTTAATAACTGGGTATCATGATCCGAAAGTCCATTGATTGATGGTATAACTGAATTTTGAGGTATCTAGGAAAACATTGTCTATAGCTGAGTGACTGGTATTCATTATTCTAATTGGGAAATTAACTACCTGAGTTAAATTGAAAGAACTGACTAATGATTCTAACATGATTTTACAGGGTAAGTTATTTAGAAAATCTACATTAAAATCACCACATACGACTATGTTAGCTTCTTTTCTGATTAAAAATGTGAATAAGAGTTCAAATTGATTCAAGAAAAATAGAAAAGTTTTCCGATGGTGCTCTGTATACTGTTTTCTGTTATGAAAATTTCACTATTGAAATTTAGCCATGTAGCACAAGCTTCAAAATGTTGATCAAGACAATACTTGCTAATTCTTATATCTTTCATTCATTCATTCATTTATTTGGTCCCAAATTATTCATTTACATACAATAAATTGTACAGTGAAATTTAGGACAAGTCAAAGATTATAAGTTTAATGCCTTAAATATAAATATCTCTACTAGTACATTTTTAATTTTATGTCAGTCACTTACTAATCATGTATTTACATTATTTTTACCTTATTATATTTTCATTGGCAAATATGCGATAAGATTATACACTGTTTATTCACAATTCTGATATACAATATAGCCTATTAATTGACTTTCAAAAAGAAAGAAATAGATGGTCATTAAAATATCCCTAGTACAGAATTCTCTAAGGTAGGTGACCATAAATACAATAGGGGTTAGTTTCTTACAGCACTGATCCACCTGATTTTCCCAGTTCATATAGTTGTCAATTTGAATCCCTAGCAAGTTGGCTGCTTTTGTATCACATATTTGCTCACTGTTTATATTTAAGTATACAGAGTACCTTCTTCGTTTTGTTTGAAATGTAATAATTTGAGTTTTATTTAGGTTAATTAAAAGGTAATTTTCTTCCAACCACATTGCTAGTTTCTGAAAGTACAGATTAAGATTTGTCTCTAGATTCTGTAGATTGATATTTGACATCTTTACTGTTGCATCATCTACATAAATAACCATTGCATCATTCTCTCCATATGGTCTTGGGATATCATTTACGTACAGAATGAACAACAGAGGCCCCAGCACTGAGCTCTGTGGCATTCCTGATTTTGTAGTGAGTGTGTTTGATGTAACATTGTTAAAGACTGCGTTGCTTCTTATAACTGTATATTGTTTTCTGTTTGACAAATATGATTTTATCCATTCGTAAGCCTTTCCCCTTATACCCCATTTTTCTAATTTGTTGAGCAATCTTTGATGATTGTCTGTGTCAAAGGCTTTTGATAGATCTATAAGAACTGCTGTTGTGTACTCTCCAACATCCAAGGGTTTTTTTTCCCAAATCTACGAATGTTGTAACTGCTGTTTCTGTGGACTTATGTTTCCTACATCTATGTTGAGCATCTGTAATTATGTTATGTTTATTAAGGAAGTCAATAAGCCTCTGTTACATTGCTTTCTCAAAATTTTTTGATATACTAGAGATTAGTGACAATGGTCTATAATTGTTTACATCTGACCATTCCCCTACTTTGAATACAGGTATAACTTCAGCAATCTTAGGAGATTCTGGGAATATTCCACTTGTAAATGAATGATTTATTATATGTACCATAGGTTGCAAGATATAACTATTGCATTATTTTATAAGCATATTTGATATATCATCAGTTCCTGTAGAGGTTTTGGTTTTTAATGACTGTGTAAATTTTCTGATTTCTTTTTCTGTAGTCGGACGTAGAAATACTGAATCTGCATTAACTATAATACCTAAGCATTAATTGCCTTTTGACTTGTTGCTGTGATTATTTGCCAGTTTGTCTGCTATACTTATAGGGAAACGCAACCCACTGTTAGCGCTACAAGGAAGAAACTGCTCCCGGCGAGCGAGCGCTCAGTTTCCGGCATTGTTCGACCGTCGGCCGCGGACTATTTCATAATAATTACGCTTCATAAACTTGTGTGCTAAGCATTTAAATGTGACGTAATTCATTAGCTTACCTTATAAAAGATGCTGGAAGTGTTGACCCTCTTGTGTAATGCACATTTCACATCTTCTGAACATATTTCGAGACACACGCTGCCCTAACTGACTTAATGATGTTTTGGGTGACTGTTCTAGTCGAAAAGCGATATCGTCAATTTTCTCCTCTGTGAGAATACGGTTGACCGACAGTCTCTTTTTGTTAAAAAATGAACCCGTTTCTCTTACTTTTTTAACCAGGCGCAGAATTGTTGATTTAGCTGGCAGTAAAGCGCCAGGAAATTCGCGACGAAATTTACTGCGACACTTTTTAAACGACTTCTTCTTCACATATGTATCGTAGAGAAATATTCTTTGTTGCAAACTGTAACGTACCATAATTTTACTCACACTCAAACACGGTACAGATTAATAAGAGTATGAAGCCCCAAACCAGCCAAACCGCAAAGAAACGTTTATTCACAACACTGATTAATAAGAGACTGAAGTCACAAACTATCTACAATGCAAAGAAACCGTTCTTAACAATGTAAGGGTCACTGCACTGCACTGTTGGGGCAGCGGAGGTGTTAAACAGTGCGGTGATTCTCGGTGCCGTGTGGCGGAAACTGCTGGCACGACTGACCGAGCAAGTTGCCGACGGCAACAGACTGGGAGGGTAGCGTTTTCCGGCGAACGCCCTGTATAATGTTCATTTAATGTGCATGCAATTTGTTTAGAATCATCTACTATACCCTCATTATAAACAATCTGCTCAATAATTTGATCCTGTTTCATAGTCCGATTTCTTCCCCTTTCCCTAATTATAATTTTCGATAATGCTCTCCGTTTATTATCACTTCTGTCTAGTATCCTATGAATGTCATCTGGCTTTACCTTATTAATCTTATTTTTTAATTAATTCTTACACTTTAGAAGATATTTCTTCAGTGACAGGTATCCCTCCCTACATAATCTAATAACTCATTTTATATGTTCCTTGCATTCTATAATATCTTCTGTTTTCAATTTTTTCTGTGTTGTTTTATATATTAATTGTTTTTTATTTTTTATTGGGAAGGCTATGTCTTTGTAATAATTAACTACACTAATGAATGCACCATATTTTCCATCTGTTGTGTCAGAATTAAACATTTGAGTCCAAGTTTCTTTGCTTAAATGTTTCTTAAATAAGTCAATATTTTCTTTAGTGTTGGGTCTATATTCTTCAAGAAGCCAAGTTTCCTGATGTTCTACTTTATTTTTAATGCTAATTTCTTGTGCATAGTGATCTGATGTTGATGTGTGTAATATCTTTGTTATACATTCATCTTCTGGGTAGAAAAAAAGAAAAACATTATAACTAGTGTTTGAAGTAGGTACTAGTTTCCCTTGTGGGGCTGTTTATGCATATTTTAAGTCCAAAACAACTATAAATGTCTTCTAGTTCTTTTGAAATCTTATTGCTCTTTAATAGATCAGTATACAAGTCCCCCATCAGAATTACATAATCATAGCTACTGCATAAAGAATCTAGCACCTCATATAAGTTTTTGTAGAATATTTCAAAGTTTCATACAGGTGCTCTGTATATTCCCACCACAGCCACTATTTTGCCTTGTATATGGATAGAAATATCACACATTTTCAAATTTTTTTCCGACAGTAGTTGCAACTTTATTTTTAACATTTTAAAATCTAATCTATATTTTACTAAAATTAAAATTCCACCTCCTTTATATCTTTCCCTGCTGTAACTATTACCCACTGTATACCCTTCAATGTGTAGGCCTGGAATTACTTCATTTTTTTAATGCTTGTTCAGTAAGTGTTATTGTTTCATCTATCGATATTTCTAGCTCATTTTGTTTGTTACTGATGTATTGTACATTTTGATGTATGATTTTATAATGTCTATTTTCACTATCCATAATCTTATGATTTTCTCAAGAATACTTTTGATACTTAATCTCATTTCTTTGTTTCTCTGCTATAATATTATTTGATACTTGGTTACTTTGCATACAAAATTCAAAACTATAACCATTTCTAACATAAGTGACAACTCCTCCTTTCTCCAAGTATGTTCTACAATAATGAGAAACTAAATTAAAGTCCGTTACAGTTGACATACCTATTCATGTTGTTATATGGTGTTCAGACAGACGTAAAACATCAATTTTATTGATAGCATTTAATTCATTTATGTGGACTAGCAATTCATCCACTTTGTTTGATAACCCTCTCATATTCTGATCTAATAAATTAATCCCTACACAATTTTTAATTTTGGTAACGGAAAACTCATTATTGTTTAAACTAATTTCTGTTAAAACTCTCTGCCTAATACATGATCCTAATCTAAAAAAGGAGCCGCCCCAACATCATTAACAACAGGAATCTTTTCATGTGAATTTGTGGCCCCAATTAATTGTTTTGCTATCAGATCTGAAAGAACCCCCTTCCCTCTACTATTGAGGTGTAGGCCATGCCTAGTATAACCCCACCTATCAATAGCATCTACAGGTACCAAGCCCATGCCAGAGCCAATATCAGACATACTGTTCCAGTTCCAGATTCACTCGCCTCACAGCAGAGTTCATCTGAGACCGATCATAGCGTCTCAAGACCGACATCACATTGACCCGAGTGTGGCACGTTGCTTCTGCTATTTTCTCCAGGTCATTACTGATACTACACCTATCATTCCTGCCCAAACTATTTCCCACTCCTCCCCAAACTATTTGACACTCCTCCCACTATCACTACATGATCTTGATATGTGAAATCCTTACACAAAGAACCTATATCTTCTACTACCTGACGAAGACTAGCACTAGGTTTGAAGAAACTCATGACCTGAAAAGCTGATCCTAATTTTTCCTGCACCAATGGCCCAAAACCTCATCCATGACTACTACCTAGCAGCAAGACTTTCTTTTTCCCTAATCCCTGCCTACAAGACTTAACTACACAGCTTTTCCTATTAGTATGCTGCTTATTACCTACATCTACAACTACAGAAGGCTCATCCCTGTCTAACTCTGGCAACAGGGCAAACCTATTTAGCACCCCAACAACAAAAGAATCAGAAGCCCTTCTTGTTCTAATTGCCCTTTTTCCTGTCACCAGTTCCCAACCATCTCTGTTTCCCTCCCTGCGCAGCCTATCCAACTCCTTTCTAGCGTCTATCAGTTCAGCCTCAAGGGCACTAATCCTTACCTCCTGCTCCAATAACTTCCTATTTTTTAAACAATTTTTACAGAACCATGGTAGAGCATCCTCAATTTCCCCATTTTCAACACCACTACAATTCCCTCCCCAATGAAACCATTTCTCACACCCTTCACAAAAAAATTCCCGCCCTCACAAATCTACGGCAATTTCCACACTTTTCACTCATGATTACAAGAAACTAACAACAAAGTACAAAATGCAAGAGAGAAAATTTGTTGAACTTAACCTTACAAAAAACTGCTAAATTAATTCAAAAGTAAGCTTTATCTAAATATATTTACATCTATAACAATAATCTGTACTTAGGCCTAGCGTTCAAAAATGTAAGCAAACACAGAAAATAAACACAAACCAGACCACAGCACTAAATCACAAATATTTTTTTTTTTTTTTTTTTGCATAAATAAAAACACTCAGTAACGTTCACAGTAGTAAAATATATTAGAATTTAAAGCGTCAAATTACTATTGCAACAAAAACTAACTATTAACTATATTTATTTATAATTTAAATACTCACTTTTGCGCGGTACATGTTTACACGGTATCGCAGACATACATGAAGGCAAATGTCAAGAAGGGTCAGCTTATTAGGTATAAAGATAAAAAAGTTAAAGATTCTTTATGTTTATAGGCTGAGGTCAGAATTGCTTGTTGAAGGATTGAAGTGTAAATATCTTGACATAATGTTTGATAATAAACTAAACTGGGCAGAGAAAATTGGACAGGTGCACAGTGTGTTATTTTATAAATCTAGAGGGACAAAAGTCAATTTTGACACTAGTCTACACAGGCAAAACAGTTATTTATATTTAAAGTAGACAAACTATATTATTAGGAAATTTTTTTTATTTTATGTGAATCTGCGCCTAACAATAGAAAAAATAATTTGAACAATGGGCTTCCTGTGACCCACCGATCAAGTGCTCCATTCGGCCGCGCCATTTGACTAAGTTTGGTCGCTGATTACGCTGTGTTTCTGTGTGGTATTAGGAATTTGTGTGTTGTTATTGCTTTTGGTGAGTTCCAAGATACGTTTACGCATGTTTTTTTCTTAATACGTTTTAAAACTGAATCATGGACATCATTAAAACAGAGCGAGATTATTTTGATAAAAAAAAAAAAAAATCTACTGATCAAGTTTCATTTTGAGTTTTAGTTGATTATACCACATTATACCAATCTATTCCTACATTTATTTGAAAGAGCTACTTATTAACTACAAGAATTACCTTCATTTGTTTGTGCATGTTTGCGACACCCATACAACTTTCTTCATTTTCAGAACGACTGCACAAATTTCGCATTGAGAATTTTTCAACATATGGTTTGCTAATGCAAAACAATCAAGGATAGATGTTTTGTTACAGTTTGTATTGCAATAACTAGGTGACACATTGTTTTCAGATAACATTATAAGGAGTTTAAAATCTACTATCAGAATTGATTCTCTAAAAATTGAGCAAAGATGGTCTAAAATGGGAAGACACAGAGACCGCTTACTAAACATATATTCTAAGTGGTTAGAAGGAAACTTTTCATTACCTGATAATGCCACCAAAACTGCACTGCCTGGGACGAGTTCGGGCTCATATGGAAGACCACAAAAAGACTGAGTGTTCAAGTATCAAAACAAGCATCTTCTTGAAACGGTAAGTCAAGAAGAAGTATCGATGGCAACCGAAGTGCAGCTTCGCAAGCCAGGAAAAAGAGATTCTGCAGCAATCGTGAAAGAGCTTTGTCTTTATTCACCTAGGTTTCCTTGGCAAACACAAATTTAATGGGACGGCATTATTTGGTCGAAGAAGGTGAAGGGTTTTGCCACACAATTTTTTCCCTGCTTTGGACATCTTCAGCGTAGATTTGAAAGGGCACCATCGATGTGCTGAATAAACTATAATCATTCAATTTTCTTCCGAAAATTTTTGCTTTTACTTATTTTGTCCAGCATCATCACAAATCCATTTTACAATGATGTCAGAATCATCATGTCAGTCATAGCCTTCAGGAACCCTTCTTGTACTTTGCACAATCATGTGATCCAGAAGAGGCTGCAGCCTAATTTCAGCGAGCGTTTCAGTGACATTAATACCACTGGGATAGCATGATTGTTTTGCGATTTTTACTTTATAATAAGGAATTTCTACCGAAGTTTGTGCTCCACCACAATCAAAATTAATAATAAATTAAGCTATAATGGCCATCTCAAGGACCTAAACTGATCTTCTGTTTGCATGTAAACTGATATCTTAGTGACATATAAGGAGCATGAAATGTTTTTCATGGTAACACACAGATAGTTGAACTATGACAGCCCATAAGTTTGGTTTTTAGGCATTGTGAAGTTTGTGAGACTGACCTTAGGGATTGTACTATTTTGAATTCTTCTTGTCTTCAGGCTGTCTTCTTAAATTTCATCTTCTTTTTTTTTTTTGTCTAAATGGCTTTTGGCCTTATCAGCCACACAGCCAAGTTCTTTGCATTTTATGACAATTCACATTTCATTACTTTACAGTTCTATTTACATAGTTTAACAATTTACATTTCATTTCCTTTCCTTTACAGTTTTAAATATACATAATTTACATTACTTTACAGTTCTATACACAACAGTTTACATTGTATGACCTTTTACATTTAAATTTCTTTACAGTTCTATATCTATCTGTTTACTTCTTGGTGTTATACTATGATGAGTCGACTTGTAGTCACTTACTTTATTATACTTCTTATCTGTGCCGTAGAGTGTTTATTATACAATTTGTGGGATTTTTGACACTACATCTTAATTCTATTTGGGTCAATCTATAGCACTGGCGCCCTAATTGTTCACTATGGCCTCAAACTCTAGTATTATGGCTAGCTGATATGTATGAGGATATATCTGTTCAAGTGGTGTACGATTGTAAATGTACTAACTTTGTTCCCATCGTTTCCTGTTGGATTTTCTACTTGTATAAAATTTATAATTGGATGTTTCCCTCCTTAAAAAAGGTCATTATGATAAATTTCATCTTCACCTTGACTTCTTCTTTCTTGAAGTCTAATTAACAATAATAACTTTGTTAGGCTGATTTGTATTTATTGGTCCCTTGGAAGTACAAATGATATAAGTCAGAGTACGCAGACACATACACACTTTTTATCCAGTCAGTCACTACCCAGCAGAGCAGGATTAAGACATCACGGGTCCTATAGCAAATGTGAGCAAGAGGCCTTTAGTTTGTTTTAAGTATTAAAGTTTAGGATATAATATGAAAAAGCTCATTTACAAAACTACCTCGTGACTTAATGTGGACAAACTTAGAAATAACACTAGCTAAATCAATATTTCTAAGTAAATAATTTCTTTATTCATTAAAGTCTGATCTTTTAGATGCATAGCTGCGAAGCCCCTCAAAGGCGCGTGTCCCGTAGCATTTGCTTACTCTAGCCACGCATGGCTTATCCAGTTACTGCCACCCACAAAATAACTGTAGTAGTTTGATAAAGACAGAAACATGTTATAATTACAAACCTACAAGTAGTACGTTATTTACATCATTTTTTAAACTCTGTGATTTATAATTAAAATTTTGTTTACAAATACTCATCAATACTGTAGAAGCAGGGTAAATACTCCTTCATTCCTGAAATGAATATTTAATATTTTCTCTTACATACTTGACCCTTTGAGTTATATCATTAAACAAACTGATTCTCAGTATGAAGCGGTCCTTTCTGACAGATGGTGGTATTTGTTTGCGATATACGTAAATTTCGTGTCTGTCTAGTATTACATGTGTGAACATCATTGTTTGTTTGCTGCATATACTCAAAAGCGTCCATAATTTTTTTTTAAATAATTTTATGGGGGCCACTGAGCTGCACTTGGGGCCCCCTGAGTTGCACTTGGGGCCCCCTCAGATTGGGGGCCCGGGTGCACGGCTACACCAAGCCCTCCAATAGTTACTCCTAGCCCTCCGATAGCTACGCCCCTGATTATTGTTTCTACTGTGGGAGAATTTGCATCTTACTGCCTTGATTTTACTGAATGAAAGTCTACACGAATTTTAATAAACTTTTCTGCACTTTGAAGCATCAGATACTTGGTGGGAAGTGTCTCCAGAATATAATACCATATCTTGATGAATGTACGTACACAAAATAAATATTCATTAATGCTTCATTCGATATACAAAGAACTCTTGATGTAATAGATGGTATTTAGTTTTTTACAAACGTGTTCAATATATGGTGTTCCATTTTAAATTATCTTGCATTCATTTACCTAGATATTTTATGCATTCTACAGTTTCAAGTAGTTCATCACAGAGTTTTGCTGTAGGTACTGGAGTAATTAATTTTTCAGAAGTGTATGGTATGTGTTTTTTCTGGGTTTATTGTTATCTTGTTTTGAGAAACCCAGTTTGAAATGTTTTTAGAATAGTCTTCAAAATTTTTATTTAATTGTTCTGTTGCGCTTCTGTAATTAATATGCTGGTGTCATTTGGAAATTGAATATAGCTTTGGCGGTCAATAGTTGTTTCTGGATCATTTATATATAGTAAGACTAATATAGGCCCAACAATTGACCCTTGCAGCATGCCATATTTCATACTTTTGCAATCTAAGTGCACATAGTTTGCAGTATAGTTAATGTGACCAATGGTACTCCTTTAGGGATGACAGTCCTTCTTTTGTAGGTTCTCTCCTTCCTCAAAAAGTGTCCTCCTACCTGTCTTCGTTTTCAATATTTTCAAACTAATCTCTTAAAATCTGTATTCAGAGATGCTGCACTGAACTGTTACATGTCATTTGATGGTACAGTTCGCAAAGATGCTTTTATGAAACGCATTCGTATGGCACAGGAGAACTTCAAGTGTCTCACATTTCCTTTCTCAGTGAATATTACACTGTGGTAAGTACAATTCACATTTTACTAATTCCATTTTGTACAACCCTATTTTCAACACAAGAGCAAAATAATTTAAATATAGATTTAGTAAAATTTTATCGCTTTTGTTATTAAAGTTTTAGTTTTAATTATTTATTTCATTTATTTATAATGTCCTTGCATCGTTCGTGGAGCTATATATTTTATTTTTAATTTAACTTTGGGGTGGAAAAAATCAATAAAGAGAAAATGCTATTTCAACAATTAATTGAAAAAGGAATTTCCATTCCTCATATCAAAAAGGGACACCATTGTTTTCTGGAATATTTTGGACAAGTGAGAAATCAAGATTGAATGTTGATACCCTAGGGTTACCAGATGGCCGAGAAATCCAGGAATGTCCCGGAATTTTGTTTCTGGTCCCGTGTTCAGTAATTATGCTTTACTGTCCTGGAATTCCCGTATACTAGGCTTTTTTCCCCCTCAAACTTAATTCACCACGGTGGCCAAGAGACCAAGCCAAGCATGCCATGCTCACAGCGGGAGGACGGAATGTGTGAACAGTTTGAGATGTTGTCCCTTAAATCTGAGGAATTGTAATTGACAGGAAAATTTGAATTTCCTGGGATTTTGAAAATTCTAGATGCAGATAACATTGATTCCCTTAATTCAGATAATTCATGTCTGAAATGCATTTTTGAGGTCCATCCAAAAGACCTGCCAAATGATAAAATCTGGGCCAATTTCTTTAGAACAACTGTTTCTAATGATTTTGTAAATTTAAATAAAATAGTTGGTTTTAATTTTGTCAATTCCAACAAGCAACGCCTATTGCCCTTTTGGCCCATTGAACAATTTATGGACTAAAGAGTGAAACAGAATGTCCATGGTTTTGATCAAGGCTGAACTGCAAACTAAATCACTTTTGAAGAGTCCTGCTCAGAAATTTGATCAGTTTTTCAAACCCTTACCAGAAAAAAAGTATGAAAAAGGCAAAATATAGTGATAAATATTAAAAAAGTAGTTGATTTGATTGATGTTTTTGATTTAGCCAAAGATAGATATTCAGTTTTTGTTTATATGTTGATAACACCTGATGATTTTCTACCTATGTTTAATTAATAAGCCTAACAGAAGTGTTCAATTTTTGTTTAAGTTTAGTATTTTTTTAGGTTTTGATTGATAATACCTGATGTTGGTTTTCTACCAAAGTATAAAAAAGCCTAAAAGATGCTAGATTTTTGTTTTAATAATAGAGTCAGTATCTGGTATGATAAAGAAGCATGATTGTGACTCATCGGAAGAAAGGAGGAGGGTGAAGAGAGTGCAGGGCATATGTTGGTGATGGAGTTTGGAGGGATATTGGTCAAAGAAAAAGGAATAGTGCATGGAAGGGGAAAGGCAACCATGACCACAAGCTCGATTTCATGCATAAAGGAGTGGGAACATTTTCTTTTGTTGGTAAGGGTGTTAGGGATTGGAACAAATTACCAAGTGAAGTGATGAATAATTTACCAAAAATGTTTTAGGAATTTAAATTTAAAATTTGTAAATCAGAAAAGTAGTAAATGGGGAGGAATTTAACATTCCAATTATAAAAGAAAATTTATGTATAAATAAATATAAAGTGATAATTAGATGACTGGGGGAATTAGTTCCATTGCAATTAAATATTAATAATAATAATTACAACACTGAGTGTTGCATAGATACAGGCAATGATGTGTTGACTATCAGGACAATTCCAAGATACATCTATTAAATCGTGGAGTATTGCATGTTTGAATAACTGAAAGACTGACTGACTGAAAGGCAAGGGAAGGCTAGCTGAACAGTAAAGACATGGCACGACATACTAAGCCAAGTGAGAATGGTTGAACTAATGCTTGTGAACCTCTGCATCACGGTATTTCACAGTAGTGGATTGTGACGAGACGGTAATTGGATCAGCTATAGGAAAAAAGAGTGGACAAGCAGTCGAGAATTTTATGTATTTTGATAACATTGTGGCTGAATGGAACATTTTAGAAGTGATTATTTGTAAAGGCTCAGATACTTAAAGATACATTGTTGAGCACGGTGGCACAATGTGCAGAAAAGTGATTGTTTAGTTAGTCAGAAGCGGGCAGTTGCGAATGCCTGACGCTGAGTTAGAGTGCGGCTTATTGTATTAGTAGCGCGGACCAGACTTCTCTTTATTAGTTATGAAATGGACAAAAAGGCAATTTAAATGCTGTTCCTTTAGTTTTTTGTGAAGCTGGTTTTCGTGAATGCCTGACGTAAATTTGGATTGCGGCAGTTTGTAACAGTAGTGTGTGTCAGGGTTCATATTGTTTATTATAAAGGTAGACAAAAAAGGCTACGTTAATGTTGTGCTTTTAATGTGAACTGTAAGTGCTTCGCGGAGGACATTTGAGCCAGTAGGATTTTTGGCCAGTATGTTGTGCACAGAGTTGTTGAACTGTAGTGTGGTCAGAGCCTGTATACTGACAGTGAAGAAGTTACTCGATAACTTTATTCATGGTCAATAAACTCAATTCAATTAGTGGTGTTGATGGGCAGTGAATGTGTTATGTGAATTAAACCACCATAAACTTTAGAGCGACCTGTTGTTTATTTCGTCTGATCAAGAACTATCTTCTTTATCACGACAGGATGAGTATAAAATCTAAAGACCTCCCTTTTGATGGATCCAGGGGCGTAGCTACTATGGGGCTAGGCGGTGCAGTGCACCGGGGCCCCTACGTTCAGGGGGCCCCAAGCTTACCTCAAGGGGCCCCAGAACGCATCTCTGGGGGCCCCCAAGCGCAGTTTAGAGGGCCCACGAGCCCTCTCGGCAAACTGGTGACCTTTTTTTTTTTTAGCTCTACCGTCGTCTAAAGGGGCTCCTGAGACACAGGAAGACCCTCACTAAGGGCCCTCGCTGCACAGGGGGCCCCCAACCACTGCTCACTGGGGCCCCTAAGGACAACTCAAGGGCCCCCATCCTCAGCTCACAGGGCCTATACCAGCACACAAAGCAAAAAAAAAAATTTTTTTTTTGCACCGGGGCCCTTGTTGACCTAGTTACACCACTGGATGGATCTCCAAACACACTGTTCTCAGCTCACAAATGTGTGTGTATACAGTAATTACGTTCACGCAATGTACTTTGTATTTTTTACCCATCATTTCAAACTGTGCACTGGAAATAGTAGACCAAACAGCCGTAAAAATAATTTTTGGACATTGTAAATCATATGCTTGCATTTGTTAGCATTTAACTGACATTATTACACTACACAGATTGTACGAATTAAACGTTCAGAATGATTCGGCCACTGCATCACCAGGAGTGCTGCCTCGACAAGGCCAGCGCAGAGTGGGGCAGAATGGTCGCTGTTGAATCTGATGCTGGATCTGTGGGCAACACGGCAAACTCCTTGAATGGCAGGAAGAACTGATTCTTAATATTATATCATACTTTTTTTTTTTTAATGTTCTATGTTAGTACAAACATGTTAAGCAATTTACAAGTGGTCAAATTTAGAAAAAAAAAGGGATTAGCTGATGCAACAAGTTTGCACATATAACTGATATACGAGAAATCTTAAAATGCTAACAAGTGAGCAAGCACTATTTTAAATAATTTTCTGTGGTATCACTTAGTGTTTCAAATCTGTGAACAGTGTAAAGTGTTTTATACAGAATCGTGGGACCCCAGCTCTGTTTTAAGATATTTTTCATAATTTGTTCTGAGAAAAGAAACATTTAAAAAATATATATTTTATAGGAACTTCTACAGGAAAAGTTAACTGAGCATCTAGTTATGAGATACCAGGATTAGCTTTAAATTCTGAAAGAGGAAATCATTTTGACAACTTCTATGCACAGGAGCCACAATTAAAATTACTGAAAATTGTGAACACAAGATTTAGTAACCAGGAAGATGTTGCGTTGGCAGCAGCACAGAACTGATATGGTACAGGAGCTAGGATGGGACTCACTAGAAATGTTGATCAACTTATCAGAAACACTGGTAGAATTAAAAACTCATCAACGGAGAAACTGGTAGAGTAATTTTATTGCAATCAATGAATTTTAATATAATAAAAGATGATTGATTAGAAAATCAGGTACATAGACATATTGCCACCATGACAGGTGCACCTCAAATAAATTAAAAATATTCACTTAAAGAGTTTTTTAAATATCATTTGGAATTGTTGGTTGGGAGGTCCTGAAGGATTGTTTGGCAGTCACAGAGTTTATGATTTATTTATTATTAATTTATTTAATATATTTTTAATTGCGATGGAGCTAACGCTCTGGTGGTAATTCCCTTAGTCACCTTATATTGGAATGTTCAATTCCTCCCCCATTTACTTTAACAATTTACAAATTTTAAATTCCTTCAGCGTTTTTGTAAATTATTCATCACTTGGTAATTTCTTCCAATCCCTGACACCCTTACCAACAAACGAAAATTTTCTCACTCCCTTATGCATGAAATTGAGCGCCAGCTTGTGGTCATGGTCATCTTTCCCCTTCCATGCGCTATTTCTAATTCTTTGACCAATATCCCTCCATGCCCCATCACCAACATATGCCCTGTACATTCTCAGTACTCTCTTCACCCTCTTCCATTCCTCCAGTGAAATCCAAATCCTTTAGCATATCAGTTAGTGACTGGGTCCTGCTGATAATTTGCACAAACAAATCTAGCTGCTCTTCTTTGCACACCTTCCAACTCCTGTATTTGATAGCCAAAATGTGGTTCCCAAACTACTCCACCATATTCAACCAATGGTCTGACCAAAGTTTTGTAGCCCAACTCCCTAACTTCTCTGGTACATCCTCTCATCACCGTCTCCAGTAAATGAAGGATTTTGTAACCATGTCCAATGTGGTCTGCCCAGTTGAGATTGTTATCAAACATTATGCAAAGATATTTACACTTCAAGTCTTCAACAAATTCTGACCCCACCCTATAATCATAATTAACTTTTAGTTTTTTATATGTGCACCTAATAAGCTGACTTTTCTTGGCATTTATCTTCATTCCATGCTGACCTACCCATTTAGATATTCTATCCAGGTCACCCTGCAGCTGTTAACAGTCTTCACCTGTTTAATCTTATTGTATACCATTATATCATCTGCAAAATACCTAGATTCTGACCGTAACCCATCAAAATAGTCATTCATTAGAAGTATAAACTGCAATGGTCCCAATACACTCCCATATCTACTTACATCTCTTTTGATAATTTATTTCCTACTCTAACACTTTGCTTTCTGGCTTTTAAAATTCCTCTACTCAGCAAGTAAGTTTTTCATCCCATCCAATAGATTTCAGTTTATTTAAAACCATTTTATGGCTCACTCTGTCAAATGCCTTTTGTTGTGCCTATCTAATCTAATCCAGGAATCCTGGCAGGGATTGGGGACTTACAATTTAGCTTGTACTCTGAACCACAGAAGCTTTCTGCCATGCTTCACATGGCACAGCAAGCTGTGCCAGAGCTAAAGGTCAGGTTCAGGGCCTTTGAAAGTCCCTGTATGGGTTGTAACAGTAAAGAGAGAGTCACACTGTGGAAATCATTAGATTCCTAAGACAGTCACAGTTAGAACTGAGATTATCATAAAGCTGACGGTTCCACAGAAATGAGTACTGCAGCTATTATTAGACAGGGAAAAATAACCCATCAGTTACTACAGATGAAGACAGGAGGGCGTGATGAATACATAAAAAATTGCAAACAAACTTCACAATATTTTGGTTAGTAACCTTAGTTACACAGGAGGTGAGACGTATGGCAGGGGGAAAGATGTGATGACATCCCGACCCACCGTATGAATTAAACAAAGCTGAAATAGGCAGGAGGGCGGTGACTGAGCCCGCAGTGGTGGGGAGAAGGTCGACCAACGATAAAAGTGGAACAGAATAGTCTCTGTGACTGTGTGTGGTATAAAAGACAGTGTCATATTAACAGTTATTTCACTTGCCTGGTATACACCCTGATCAGTCTCTCCAGCTGAAGAAAGACTTTGAATCCTCTTTCTTCCACTAGCTCAGTGAGTCCTGCCGAACTGAGGTTATTACAATTATTAAATGTCATGCCAATATATTCCTCCATCACTTCATAGTGATACAGAAATCTTTATTTTTCTTTCAGTGTATCAGATAAGCTGGTTCTTTCTTCAATAATCTTCAATCCATGTTCAATTAATCAACTAAACATCCTGCCCAGTTCTTTTTAAAACTATATTCAATAATTTGTAGATTTAATCCTTGTATAAAACATTATGTTATTCCCATACTATCAAATTTCTGACTGTAAACCACCAACACTATCATCCTTTCCAGTGATATAATAACAATGGTGCTGGGTTGGGTATCTGGTGAAATAGTGATTGGTGTGTATGAGACTTCTTTTTGTTGTTGAATACTGGATGTATATTAATGATGTAAATATAATGGGCATTAATTATATAAATTACTCCCAGGAACAGTATGAAGCTTGAAAATACATTTAAGAGTATCGTAGTTATCAAATGAATAGATTCAATTACTATATTAATGTAAAGAATGAATCTAAGCACTACAAGGTTACAATGAATATGCAAAACATGAGACAAACACTTACTTAGCCATATTAATTGTGCGCATTGTAAAGTAAGGGACAGTGTGTGTCAGGGCATTAGGCTCTGTGGCCCCTATGCTATACATGTGGTGAGGACCCCCTTGTCGGCAGTGGCCCCTCTCACCGGCAGCTTAAATTCAGCCCAAAAAAATTTATGGGTGACCTTCCCCCCCCCCCCCCCACCCCCGCCCCCTTTTCTATGTAGCCTATGCTTAAATGCGGTCCTGGTGAGATTTTTCCAGTGCACTGATGCAGTGTAAACCTCTCTGATGTATTGTTTAGAAATGACATTTCTGTCAGGTCTCTTCTAGCTGTCTCTTCTGGCTTAGCCTCCTACCCCGTGCTGCCAGCCACTCGCCTTTGAATATCCGTAGATGGCCGCTAAAATTTCCGTAGATTTGGTACAAAAATCCGGATACTCGCTGATTGAAAGACTGAAACAATAATTATTGAAGAGAGAGTCAAAATTAAGAATACTTTTTATTTCCAGGTCTTTACAAAAACAATATTCTTCACTGAAAGTAAGAAATATCTCGAAACATATTTTATACATAATCACTTTCCTAACTGCTGCTGCTATGTCTGGTAGTATTTTTTATTTTTTCCGTAGTGACCATACATTTTCTTTGTTGTAATTAAATTTAGCATATCTTCTGTAACAGGAAATGTTAAAAACTGCGACCCCTTTGATTCCCGGATATTGGCTATCCTTCTCGCAAGGCACTACTTTGTAAGCCGTGCCAACGACCATGTCACCGTGCATAAAGAATGTGACGATAGTTTTGTGCTAAGGTCTATTAAGATCTATAAAAATTGTAACTAAACAAAATATGAGCTTCATTTCAATCGTTGGTTCACACGAGCAGTTGCAAGGAAACGATTCACAGTTATTGACAATTCTGTAATGCATTAACACTATACGCTCAAAGTTTAACAAAACACCAATATGAGGAAAAATCAACAAATGATAAAAACTTACAAAAATCCGTAGATATTTTAACAAAATCCGAAAATCCTAAATTTTCATAAAAATCCATAGATCTACGGATAAATCCATAGAAATGACTGCACTGTTCCTATCCAACTTCCTTATATACATTCAGGAATGATGTGCATAATCTTGGGCTCACTACGACACCAGCTCCCTGGATTTGCTGGCAATCTGCAATGCTGGTAGGCTCGCTCTGATTGGTCGAAAGTGCTGCTGGCTTAATATGCCATTTGTGACTTCCCGCCTCGGTGTGCCGGTGACAGGGCGCAAATGGCTCCAGTCGGTGGCCGCAGCGGGCCGATATTGTACGCCATTCCTGAATGTTTATAAGAAAGTTGGGTAGGAGGCTAAGCCAGTCTACATGGTAACAGTCAGCTTGCGACAGCTGGAAGAAACACGACACCTGATGAAGATGGCAGAGCTAGCTGTCGAAACACCCGAGAGAATTATATTACAAGGAAATAGTGCTCTTAAGATTAAGAACTGCTGAATATTTACTACGACAAGGTAAAGAGTATTTTACCTCAACAAATTCATAATGAGTGGCAGGCTCTATTTGTGATTCAGATCAGACAATTCCTTTTAAACCATTATTTACAACTGGGGACAGAATAGAACATTGTGATAACAATACTAACCTCGAGCATTGAACGCCCTTTTGTTTCAGGGACAAATGCAATAACAAAAGCAGCGGCAAACAGGCAGGAGACGGCAAATATAGAGAAGAGCGCAGCTTCACCGAGGCTGTCCGATAGCTCGAGGTAGAGGATGTCGATGACGGCGGTCATCCCCGCCAACAGCATGTACGCACACATCATCATGTCAGACCGCAGGTGGGGGCTGGATATCTGTCGCACACAAGTCTCAAATGTTGAGGCGTCTCCATCTGTGAAGAAGTTGAGGCTCGACTGTCCCCAGTCTGAGGATGTACCTTAACCAATTTTAGAAGTGAAAATAAAGTGTATTCTGTTTTACGTTCACCAATTCAACCATTTACAGCTTCATTTGTTACATAAGACACCAAATATTGTAGCAGTGACAATGAACTACTTTTAGACGATGAAAACAAGGACAGATAGGGAAAGCAACCCATCACTTACCATTAATGAAATTAGGATGGGCAGAACGAATGTAAAAAACTTGAACATACCATACAATCTCAACACCTGTTTAGCAATGAGAGCTGCCAGAGTTTTTGCTGTCACTACTGACTCTTCAGAACTCCATATTTGGGAGCTGTTCTACCAACACATCCTAGGCACCAGACATCCGCCTGGCTTCATGGCTCCTTTACTATTGGTCAGAAGTTAAGCTGTTTGAAGATAACATAATGTTATAGGGCAGTGGTCTGCAAACGTTAGAGGCCAAAGAGCTAAGTTCACCTTTAAAGCCACCAGGAAAAATTTGTAAGAGCCATACGCTTTCCACTTAAAATTAGGAACAGCATGAATGCCATATAGCATACCTCAGGTCCATCTCATCTATTACTGCTTTTTCTAATCTGATTCTTTGCTTCTTACGAGTTAAGAATCCTCCCATCTTGTTTTCAGTGCTTAATGATAGTTTCATTGTCAACATTATCCACTTAGCAAGAGACTCACTGATTAATACAAATGTTTTTAATCTTATTGATCTTTTTGTGGCTTACTTTGTTCATATTTTTCTCACAATACATGAACTTACTCTGGTAAAAACCTAGGTCTCATTCTCTAAAATAAATTGAGAAAAACAATGTTATGATTATCATTAATAATTTTTAAAAGTGATCACCAATCATATTTTTAGTTTTTCCATTTGATGAAATCCCCTATATTTATTTATTTTATTCACCATATGATACATTTTCATGTATATTGGTTTCATCATTTTAATTTTTAATATGTAAGGTATATAATTTGTAAATTCATCTATAAATGTATGGCATATATATATATATATATATATATAGTACAATTTATCTATAACTACTAGTTTATTAAACACAGCTGTTTTATATAATATGACTTACTTCTAATAATCTTCTAATCTTTAATTGTTATTTTATTTACATAAGTAGTTTTAGTTTTGACATTAGAAAGCACTTGAATAAACAAGGTTTTATGAATGACAATTCAAGTTTTCCATCATTGAAACAAATTTTGCAGCTTGGTTTCTGCTAGAAAATGCTTTCTCCTGTGCTAACACAAATTTAATTGCCGTTGTAACTGCATGACAGAATGTTACCTCAAGTTTCAAGCAAATGTTAACTGTGATTTGGTTCCTATCTATTTTGCAAAGTAGAAATAAAGTTCAGATATTACAGCCAAACCATGTCACCTGATTCTATGTTCAGGGTTTGAATTTTCATTGGTTTCCATTACTTATCAATTCACTTCTTTCATGGGAAAGTTCCATGATGACTGACCCTTTTTATTTTATTTTTATGAAGGAAATCATTTACAGTTTTGTTAAATAATCATAAACTACAAATAAAAGTGAAGCTTCTCATCTCAGTACATTTATATATTCATAGAATATTAATTCTGTGAAACTTTTTAAAACTAATATTAACTGTGATGGAGCATACATATGCCATGGTGTCTTCTTTCACAATAGACAAATTTAGATCCAGTTTCTCCATTGTTTAAGTTTAATTTATTTACTACTTTAATTCATCATGTAATTTATTATTATTATTATTACAGCTTTATCAATCCCTATTTCAGGATGCAGCCTCTTTAAGCAAATGAGTACAACTGAATTCTTAGTACAGTAGTTTTGTTGCAGTTCTTTCCAGGCTGATCAAACTTGAGCCACCCTCTTCCAGTTCACGCCTGTAACTAGACATATGTCTTTATCCCAGCGATCCGTGGGTCTTCCTCTTCCTCTTTGCAGGTTCCTTAATATCCAGTCCAGTACTGCCGTAGTCCATTCGTCATCTCTTTTGCGAGCAATATGACCAGAACATTGCCATTTTTGAATCATGACACTTTTTAAGATGTCTGTGACTTTGGTTATTGAATGTATGTGCACGGCTCTTTCGCTGTCTCTTCTTGTAAATCCTAGCATTGCTCTTTGTATACTTCGCTGGGCAGTTCTCAGTTTTTGCTTCATGTGACAGTTTAGGGTCCAAATCTGGCAGGCATATGTGAGGACTGGTAATACACATTGTTCAAATACCTGTGTTTTTAAGATGTACTAGCATGTTTGATTTAAAAACTATGGAATTACTTCCGTATGCTCCCCAGCCCAGCTTTATGCGTCTGTAGATCTCAGGCTTTGAGTCACCATTCATGTTGATCAGTTGGCCAAGGTAGATGTACTGTTCTACGGACTCAATACCAACATCTTTTGTGTCTGTCTTGTCTTTGTCTGCCCATTTGTTTTTCATGATTTTGGTTTTTGACACATTTATTTTAAGGCTCACTTCGCTGCAAGCTGCCTCTAGTTCATTATCAGTTCTTTTAGCTCTTCCAGACTATTTGAGAGTAAAAACTATATCATCAGCGAATCTTAAGTTGTTGAGACTTCTTCCATTTATTCTCTACCCTCTGTTTTGCTATTGGATTTTTGACATTGCCAACTCCAGGACTGATGTGAATAGCTTGGGGGATATAGAGTCTCCTTGTTTTACCCCTCTTTCTACTGGGAACTCTTTCGTGGCTTCAGCGAAGTTGACAAGGGCAGTGGAAGTGCTGTAGTTGTTGTACAGTATGTTGAAATAGCAAGGATTCACTCCTTGTTCTAAAGGGGCTTGCATGATTACTGAGTGATGGACTGAATCAATAGCTTTTTCAAAATCGATAAAGGCCAAACACAGTAGCATCTGGTATTTATTTGCTCAACTTATACTTTGTGGATGACTTGGATGTGACCTACCGTGATCCTGACCTAAGGCCAGCCTGTTCAATTGGTTGTATTGTGTCCAAGGTAGAACTGATGCGGTTATTGATGACCTTTGTAAACACTTTGTAAATGGTGGGAAGGAGGCTTACAGGGTGGTAGTTTGTAACAACTGCCTTTTTTTGTGTAGCAACACAATCATTGTTTTGTTCCAGCTGGATGGGATAAGGTAAAAACCATTGGAGTGGATAAGTCATTTGCTGGGTAGAAGAATTTTTAAAAGGTAGAAAACAGAAAGTTAGGGTAGGAAATGTAGTATCAAAAGAAGTGGAAGTAAAAATGGGTGTGCCACAGGGTAGCGTATTGGGACCATTGCTATTCATTATTCTAATGAATAATTCTGTTGATTGTTTACTATCTGAAATTAGATTGTTTGCAGATGACATAATGCTGTATAAAAGAATCAAAACGATAGAGGATTGTAAACAGTTGCAGGGTGATCTGGACAGGATATCTAATTGGTTTCGCAAACATGGAATGAAGATAAATGTAAAGAAGAGTCAGCTTATTAGATACACAAATAAAAAACAAAAGGTTAATTATGAATATAAGGTGGGGAAAGAATTGCTTGTTGAAGACTTGAAATGTAAAATCTTGGAATTACTTTTGATAACAAACTTAACTGGGCAGGACACATGGGACAGGTGGTAGGAAAAGGTTTCAAAGTTATACCTTGTTGGAGAGAGTGATGAGGGGATGTACGAGAGAAGTCAAGGAATTGGGTTACAAAACTTTGGTCAGACCATTGCTCGAATATGGTAGTGTAGTATGGGACCCTCATTTTACGTATCAAATACAGGAGTTGGAGAGGGTGCAAAAAAGGGCTGCTAGATTTGTTTATGGAAATTATCGCAGAATGCAATCAGTGATGGATATGATAAAGGAGCTGGAATGGGATTCATTGCAAGACAGGAGGAGGATGAGGAGGGTCATGGGAGTGTACAGGGCATATACTGGCGATGAGGCATGGAAAGATATTGCAATAGGTAAGAAAAGTAGTGCATGGAAGGGAAAAGATGACCATGACTACAAGCTGGCACTCGATTTCAGGCACAAGGGTGTGGGAAGATTCTCTTTTTTAGGTAAGGGTGTCAGGGATTGGAATGAGTTACCAAGAGAAATGATGAATAATTTACTGAAAACTTTGAAAGAATTTAAAGATAAAATTTGTAGAGGGCAAATGTAGGTAGGTGCAGGATAGGGGAAAGATGGGTGTGCAAGGAAATTGCCACCGGAGCCTGTGCTCCATTGCAATTAAATTAAATTAAATTAAATTTTTCTCTTCAAGGCATTGTGAAAATACCTTAGCTAGGTGTCCTGTAGGTTTCTTCTCCAGTCAGTTTGAGTACGTCAATGCATAGGCCATCATAACCACTAGCTGATTCTTTTTCATTTCATGCACTGCCCTTCTAACTTCAGATGGGAGAACTTCAGGGATTGGTGAGTCTGGGCTTGATGGAATTAAAGGATTTTCATCTTCTTTGCTGTGTAATGTCTGATAGAAGTTCCTGATATGGTCCAATACTGCCGTTTTGCTCGGACCAGCCTGTGATCGCTTCCGGTGTTGAATTGATTTAGAACAGAGACGTCTTGAACAAAATGTTTGCTATTGGACAGAATGTAGACTATTTCATTTTTAGTTTTATGACCTGGACTTCTCCATGTCCACTATTGACTTTGATGTTATTTTTAAAAAATGTGTTCATGACATGCATTTTTGTGAGCCCTGGAAATTACACAAGCCATTTCCCTCTGCCATTCCTTGTTTGCATTCCGAACTTATCGACCATAGTGTCTCCTTGTTTCTTGGTGCCTACAATGGCATTGAAGTCTCACATGATAATCTGGAAATGGCAGTCTTTGCCTCTATTGTGCAATGTCATGATATCTTCAGTAGAAAGATTCTACTTCAGTTGTCTGAGTGTAAGGATGTTGGAGCATATACCTGCAGTACTTGTATTGATTTAATAGTTGTAACACTACTCTTGCTGCTCGATCTGAAATGCCTTCTACTAGTTTAACTTTGTTTTTCACACTATGGTTTATCAGGAAGCCCACTCCATTTAGCTTTCCTAGGGAGTTTCCATAATGATACAGGATGTGGCCTGATTTCCTCTGGACGTCTGACCTCACCTGAGGCCCACTATACTCCATTTGATTTTTTTGGATCGCATCTTCCAACTCTGTAAGTCGGGCTTCTCCTTTGAGAGACCTGCCTTTGGAAGTGCATATATTAATTATTTTCTGTTTTTCTATCGATGGTCTGGTTTGCTCATTAGGAACTTTGACTGCTGACATTAAAGTAACCCCTCGTGGAGAACCGAATGGAGGGCTGTTTTACCTCCGGATTGATTTCCAATAATGTCGCTCATTATAGTTGCTGAACAGGTGAAGCATAATCGCCACACTTGCTTCAGAACGGATTGGCGATTTCTTGAACAGCCGCCCACTTTGGGTCAGACGCTGGGTGTAGCCGCTCAACTTGAGACAGACGCTACGATGGATGCACTCATATTAATCCCCGAGTGCTGGGCTGCCTCTTCCCCATCCCTTGCCGTACCGAAGTACTTCTTCTCCGCCAAGTTACTCGTTGAGGTCTACTCCGTAACACTGGTAAGGGACCCTCACAATGTGCTGCCAGCCGGACCAAGGTATTTTTAAGAGGTGTTACTCCTCTATAACTCCCCCTTAGTCTTGACTTGTGACAGGCAGAGCCTGGCTTCCCAATTCTGGGTCCAGGTTGGTGGGGTAATACATTTGCACATATGTATTTATAAATAAACATTAAGAAAATCAATATAAGATATACAATTATACACAATTTGAAATGGCTGCATATATAAAATGTACACATATTTATCCACAGATGCTACTTTATGAAGAAAAAAAGGATTTTTTAAATTATAGTTTGACAATATATATAATATTCTACAAATAGTAAACTTTTGTTTAACAACTTCGTTGATAATTTCTTCTGGTAGCTCACTTTGTAACATACAAATGAAAACATTCCCATTCCATTATGCCTGCAATCAATGGCCGTTGTTAAGGTTCTTTTAGGTGATTTAAGAACTGCATTAATTAATTACAGAAATCACCAAAGAAAATTAGATATGAAGATGCATGTTTATTTATGATCAAAACAAGTCAGCGACATTCACAATCACAGGTACAATCCAAAGATGCACTTCTGAATACTGTCAACTAACAACTGAATGACAACTTAATACATAATGAATGTCTCTGTCCAGGCGATCTGTTTATATAGAGAGTATCGAAATTACGAGAATTCTTCAAAGGCATCCGCCCGATATTTCTCGATCATAAACAATCACTCAAACAATCAAACATATTAAAAACAATCGGAATTGATACAAAATTAATTAATAACATTAAAAAATGATCAGAAATGGTAATTATAGATACTTAAATACAAAATTAGTTACAGAAATCCTTTCAAACGGTAGAAAATTGTCCTGCAGACATCGTAACTTACAGTAATACATGGAATTACAAACTTTTAAGGAATTCTCTTGCACCATTCGGTTCTTAATCATATTAAATGGACTTTAAATACTTTTCTTACATAAAATAAAGTCTATATACACTGAATTACAAGAATTTACAAAATAAACATATCAAATCACTTACAAGCAAACTTTAGCTCACTACAAATATTTCCTACAGTACCATGCTATTCAAAATTCAGGTATTAGGGCTGTTACAACCCCTCCCCAGGATTCACTTAATTTTACACAGTTAAAATTGATTGAATCCGTCATGAATCTAAGCACATAATGCAGACACGAACAGATTACAATCAATCAACCATAATGACTTTTACAATGAACAAATACAATTCTTCATTACATACAACTGCACATAGTCCATGACACTGATTTTGTTTACAATAATTGTCTTTTCTCAGATCCAATCATTTTTTCTCATTTACTGTTTTGAACAACAAACGTTCAATGCCATCACCTTAAGTTACAATTATTTTCACTCCAAATTACACACTTGATGTCTGCTTGTTTATGACAACAGTCTATTTACATTTTACAGCTGATAATTTGTCATCTCAACGTAGAAAGTCACAACATCATGAAAACATCAAAAGTTTCTACACAATTATACATTGAAATGCTTACATCTGCATCTGAACTTAAGTACTCACACAAACTATTTACAAGCATCAATTCACAAACTTATTTACAAAATTAGATATTTACATGTAGGGACCCCTCCCCAAACCATGCATTTCAATTAATTCTCATAAGTGGGTTCCAGGATTTCCCTGGAAACCCAGAACCATGTAAGTTACTTTTTCCTAACCTTCCAGTTTTCTTCAACTTTTGTACACACATCTAATATTACATTTCTATATACAAAAAGCTTCATTATACACAGACAGAAACACAAACTTCCAATCATCTCACACAACCGACTTTGATACAACCACACAACAGCTGAGACATAAAATGGTTCTGTTTTAGCGAACTGACTGTCACTTAAAAGCAATGTTGCTGACTCAACTGGTAATACCAATTTATTATTCTCACTACTGCAGTTTAGTCCATCATTACTCCCAACCCCACTCTTCATCATCTGATCACTACTCAAACTTACCAAATTATCTGAATCATTACCTAAAACTGGTTTAACATCTAGCTTACTGACTTCCTCCACAAAATAATTATTTTTCTCAGCAACTATTACTTCACTATTAGCTTCCACATCAAAGAGGGTACAAAACATAGTGTCATCTAAGTCACATTCTGTACATTTTTCCACATCAGAAACTGGTTCAAATAAATCCTTACTCCCACCCATTTCTTCAATGTCATCATCTACACCAAATAAAGAGCTAAATAACGTATCAGCTAGGTCAAAATTAGGACGTTTTTCCAACTTAGGGATGGGTACATAAGTCTTTTCAACCTCTCTCTCTTCAGAAGACAAATACTTTGACTTACAATTCTCCTCCTCATCTGTGTCTCCTATCCACACCACTGTGTCACCTTCATCTTCAAGATACCTGAGAAACTCCTCGATTTCAGCACTTCTACAAACTTCATTACCACCTATACAAGCACACATAGTCCCAACTATGCTATTCTGGACCTTACAAGTTTCCGATAGCCACACTGTAGTATGCACTATAAATTCTGCACCCCTTTTTGTAATTAAGCAGTGACCATTTCTAAAATCTTCTACATGAAAATTATTACTTTCGCACACTGATTCTAGTGATAAGGTACTATTGTGGTCCCCTTCCCGCTTTATCTTATTATCAACCTTTACATCATCAACATCATTAACTACATCTATCATAACCTTATCCTGAAATTCACTTGCTGCTACCCCCACCTCTTCCAATAAATCTTCTCGGGGATTATTCATAAAAATAGTATTAACGCTATAGCAGTTGGTACCTGGACCCACCTTCTTGTCCACCACTGCGGGGCCCATCACAGGGGTGGTCTTTAGTTTGTTTGCCCCCCATGCTGCCTTTCCCTTTCAGACTGAGGGTTCTGTTCTCTCACTCCCCCATTATCATTCCTCCTTGCGTAATTATCACGATCTCGTCCCCTAGATCTACCATCCCTTGACCCATTACCCCTTCTAGGGGGACTCCTGCTGCCCCTCCTATGGTGTTGATGGTGGTAATGTTGTTCATTGAATGACTCCTGGGCATCCAAGCGTCTCAACAATTCCGAAACTCTATCCACATTTACTACATCCAAAGTGGCAATTAAATTTCTTGTTTGCTGAGGTAGCCTAGCTCCTATCAAATCAATGAATTCTTCCTCTCCATAAGGATGGTCTAAGTACTTACAACGGATCCAACATTTATGAAAAAAATCATGTTGAGTTTCACGACCAGGTTTGTAGGGCCTCCCAGTCATCAACTCTCTCTTTTCCTGAATCTGCCTGCTTGTCGACCAAAAATGTTTCAAAAAGTTTTCTTTAAATAGCTTGTAGTCAGTCACTTCCCTAGCTTGTCTATCACCCCATGCCCTAGCATAAGATTTTAGATGTTTACCCACAAGTGCAATTTTCTTACTATCGGGTAACAAATTAAAATAGTCTGATCTTTCAAAATTATCTATAAATTCAATAGGGTGAAGCCTCCCACTATCATCATAGAATTCAAATTCTTCTTTTACATCGACACTGAAATTTGGATTACCTGTTAAGGGAACCTGACTTAACTGAATCTGCAACCCAGTAACCCTTTTTTCTAACTGATTAACGTTACATTGGGTTATTTCCAATCCCTGGGTAAGTTGTTCCTGATGATTTACCAATGTATTAATATTTTTCCCTAAACCAACCACTTCCTGTCTCAACTCAGTAGCTTTAACATCATTAGCTTGGAATAAAGCAACATATTCCTCCCTCATCTTATCAGAATTTTCACTGACTTCTTTATAAATTAAATTTTCACATTCAGCCTTATTCTGTTCACAAAATTTTGTAACCTTTTCAAATTTCTCTTTACATTCTGTTACTACCTTCCCCAATTTAGAATCTAAATTGTTAATATCTTCCTTGAATTGAGAGCTAAAACCCTGAAATTGCTCTGCGATTTTAACATCAAAACATTTAGTCAAATCAGAGAATGTTTTATCATTGTTTTGTTGCAGTTGAGCAAACTGATCATTGATTACAGCAAATTGAGAATTAATTTCAGAAAATTTGCTATCAAGATTTAACTCAGTTTTAAATTCTGAAAATTTGTTATCATTATCACTTTTTAACTCATTCCTTAACTCACTCCTAAATTCAGAAAATTTGCTATCGAATTCAGAAAATTTTGCATCAAATTTGGCTACAAAAGACTCTAGAAAAGCTTGCAGGTTCTGATTATCAGCCATTTTTAGTAATTAGCAAAATCAACATAAAAAACTAAATTAAGGGAAATTAAAATCTTTCCAATCTGCCACACATTAATATGCAAAATAATTCACTTGAATATTCAATGCCGTACTTACAGTTATTCCTCACTTTTGTATCACATTAAATTTCACTTAGAAGCACTTATTTAACCATTAAACACCACACTGACTTCAAACACTTAACCACACTTTTCACAATTCACTGTAAGAAGACGATTTTGAGGCCGAAGGAAATCCACTCGTCGTCGGAAGATTACAGCCGATTCCCGATGGAAAAATCTCCGCCTTAGGCCGAAGAAGGTTCGCTTGGCGTCAAATCCGTGTCGTAGCCGGTCGAAATTTCCTCGCAGGTTATGTTCGCTTATCGCCGATAATCCGTCGCAATTTTCTGCAGATTCTTTTTAGAAGATAAACATCCCACAGATGTTTAAGAACTTCTCGTCATGTCAACGGTCGCCATGTTAAGGTTCTTTTAGGTGATTTAAGAACTGCATTAATTAATTACAGAAATCACCAAAGAAAATTAGATATGAAGATGCATGTTTATTTATGATCAAAACAAGTCAGCGACATTCACAATCACAGGTACAATCCAAAGATGCACTTCTGAATACTGTCAACTAACAACTGAATGACAACTTAATACATAATGAATGTCTCTGTCCAGGCGATCTGTTTATATAGAGTCTATCGAAATTACGAGAATTCTTCAAAGGCATCCGCCCGATATTTCTCGATCATAAACAATCACTCAAACAATCAAACATATTAAAAACAATCGGAATTGATACAAAATTAATTAATAACATTACAAAATGATCAGAAATGGTAATTATAGATACTTAAATACAAAATTAGTTACAGAAATCCTTTCAAACGGTAGAAAATTGTCCTGCTAGACAGCGTAACTTACAGTAATACATGGAATTACAAACTTTTAAGGAATTCTCTTGCACCATTCGGTTCTTAATCATATTAAATGGACTTTAAATACTTTTCTTACATAAAATAAAGTCTATATACACTGATTTACCAGAATTTACAAAATAAACATATCAAATCACTTACAAGCAAACTTTAGCTCACTACAAATATTTCCTACAGTACCATGCTATTCAAAATTCAGGTATTAGGGCTGTTACACCGTGGTTGTCTGTCTGTCTTCCTCTTGTTTCTTTTCTGTCGTCACTCTTCTTATCTCAACATACCTATTTTCATATGTAACAGCATTCTCAATTATCTGCTATATTCGTCCAGATCTCTGTTATCCTTTACAGTCTCCTCATTCATCCATTAACAAGCATTACTACTCTTAATTATTCTCCAATATCCATGCCAGTTCCTACTACCAATGTTTCCCTTCTATACATCCAAGAGTATTTTCACCTATTTCTTTGCCTGTAGTGACCTCCATTCCAGCTCGTTCATTATGCCAATTACTGATTGTGATTGCCAGTAATTTCAACAAGCAATATAGCTGCCCTCCTTTGCACGTTTTCCAATTTATACATTTGATATGCATAATTTGGGTCCAATGTTATCCAACCAAAACCAAGCAATTTTCTGACTAAGATTTTGTATTGTAATTTACCCACTTCTCTTGGACATCTTCTTAATAAACCTGTGCATACCACCGGCCCAGTGGTCCTCTGCATCTGAGTTTGTTATCAAATTATATTCCAAGATTGAATCAGTTCCATATAACACACTAAAACACACACACACACACACACACACACACATATATACATATATAATTTAATTCCTTTTTGCTAATTAGTGCCTTTGATTTCATTTATATATATGTTGGGATAGAGGTTTACTTTTAAAATGAACTATATTTTCTGTTAAAAACTGTATAGTTTTTTTTTTTTAATATGTTCTATTTTCAGTAATTGAAGAATTTGTAAAATATTTGTTCTTTGGGTTATTTTTTATTCTTTATCACTTCTAAGCTCTTAAAAAATGACCTGAATGTAGTATTTTGGCAATTCATTTCTTCACAGTTGCTTAATCGTTTACAGTTGTTATGAAATAACACAGATAAGCACAAAAGTGACGTAATGTTACAGCAGTATCTCTGTACAGAGAGTATAAGGAAACATCTACATCAAACAAATACAAATAAACAAAAAACTACTTACCAATATATGAATTTAAATGAAATTTTAAAACACATTGAACCATTACAGAAATATAATAGCTTGCTGTAATAAGATCTCTGGTCACTGCAGCCTGTCAACAAAGGTCAGGTGCATGACAGACATTGTAACAAAACTGGTATTTTAATAGCACTGATCAAAAAATAATGTTATGACAATTGTTAATACTCAAGTATTGCTTATTGCTGCTATGTGAATAATATCATTTGACAGTTGGAATTGGTTTCTTTTTTATGGTTTTGAATGAAGGTACTGTACCTCAGCAATAACTGTCATTGTTAGAGCTGCCCATCCAGATGTCTGCGACATAACGAAGCCGACGAGTAACGGAAGGAACACCCGTTTGGTTCGGAGTTGGACAGAGTCGGTGGCGATGGCCAGGCCGACGAGGAACGCCGAAGAGGACAGAGCCGAGAGGGTGAGGAGGGGGCGCCTGCCACACCTGTCCACTAGGAGGGGCACCACCGCACTGGCCACCAGCTGCGACAGTGCCACCTGGAGCATGAGGGTCACGACTATGTTCTGCACTTGTTGGAGAGAGAGTGATGAGGGGATGTACGAGAGAAGTAAAGGAAGTGGGTTACAAAACTTTGGTCAGACCATTGCTCAAATATGGTAGTGTAGTATGGGACACACATTTTGAGTATCAAATGCAGGAGTTGAAGAGAATGCAAAAAAGGGATGCTAGATTTGTTTCTGGAAATTACTGCAAACAGTGAGAGATGTTATAAAAGAGCTGGAATGAGACTCATTGGAAGACAGGAGGAGGGTGAAGAGGGTCATGGGAGTGTACAAGGCATATATTGGTGATGAGGCATGGAAAGATATTGGTATAAGAATGGAAGGGAAAAGATGACCATGACCACAAGCTGGCACTCGATTTCAGGCACAATGGAGTAGTAAGATTATCTTTTTTAGATTAGGGTGTCAGAGATTGGAATAAGTTACCTAGAGAAATGATGAATAATTTACCAAAAACATTGAAAGAATTTAAAGTTAAAATTTGTAGATGGCAAATGTAGGTGTGTGCTGGAAAGGGGAAAGATGGGAGTGTGGGGAAATTGCCACTGGAGTGTGTGTTCTATTGCAATTTTAATTAAATTAAATTAAAACATTTCTCCATAGCTGGTCACAATAACCTCTGATCTCAGCTAAAATTGGCTGGTTGTCTGTTTCTCCTGGCAGCTGTCCTGGTGCTAAGAAATATTGTATTGTAAGCATTGTGGGAAAACAAATTAAAAATTTTCAGTGATTAATAAAGTATTTTATCTTAAGGAGCGATTTGTATTGGTATATAAAAAATTATTCATAACATTTTCTTCATATTTCTTAAGTTCCCTTCTCCATTCATCCAAATGATGAATTTAGTGTGAAACTGAAGCAAGATTTTTCCCCACTTTATCCCTGCCTGATATAAAAGTGAAGTGTTACTCTATTCAACTAATCACATGCCTGAAACATTGAAAGAAATTTAAGTGCAAATTGAAGTTAAATTTTAAGTTTATATTATATTATTTATTCACAAGTAGCCTGTGGCTAATACATTTAACAAAATTATATGTACACTATATAATAACAAAAACAAAACAAACAAAAAACACTACAATATAATAATTTTTACAAAGCCACACAGCTTTCCAGCCATGAACCCACTTTTTCTCTAAATCTACCAACAGATACAGAATCCTCTATTTCTTGCGGTAATTTATTATATATAACTAATCCTTTATAAAATACTGTCTTTTGTGCCTTAGCACCTTGTTTATGAGTCACATGAAAATGATTAACCTGTCTAGTCCCATAATTATGAACATCACAATTTTTTTGTACCAATCTGCTTAGATACTTGGGTAAGACATCATTTTGCAGTCTAAATATAAATGTTAACACATCTCTTACTATTTCTTTTTCAATATATAAATAACCCAACGTTTTAAGCATATTGCTCACATTTTCTATACATCTTTTATTTAAAACTGCTCTGAATCCCTTATTAATATTTGTTTGCAATTGACTGATTTCTGTCTTACTTGCCATTATAAGCACTGTGGAGCAGTATCGTATATGTGGCATCACAATTGTCTTAAATAATAGTTCTTTTCCTGATCTAGACAATATCTTTCTTGACTTATATATTAAATTAACCTTTCTTGCAACTTTTTTGTTTACAAAATCCACAAGAGCTTCAAAATTTAGTTTGTTATCAATAAGTGAAATTGAAAAGTAGCTGATTCGTGATATTTCTACTTGGTCAAGTATAATTTTATTTATATATGTTGCCAAACTGCACAACATTGCTTACATTGATGAAATGTGTAAGTTTTTCCAAACCCTTAGAAATTCACAACCTAGAACCTAATTAAAAATTTGGAGCTGACCTCAACTGACCCAATCGTCCCAATGTGTTCTATTTGAAGAATTTCGCTGCAGTAGTTGATGACTGCATCAAGGCCGCTGAATGCCCGGAGCACGGTTAGACCGGTGGAGATGAAAGCTATCTTGTAGATCGAGCCTTTCTTCAGAATCTCTTTCAGTGTAATGGGATCCTCACGCATACATTGGTCTATCTCCAGCAATTCTTCTTGCACATCTTGTGGATTTTGTCTGCATCTCAGAGTCATCAAAGACCTGAAAATTAGATAAGATAACTGTTACCTGTCTTGCTGCATATTTTTACACTGAGTTTGGAAAAAGAAGAGTACACCCCTGGGGGGGGGGGGGGAGATTAGTGGATAAAACTTGAGTCAATTACGTATTATTATTATTTTTTACTAAAAAAAAATGTGTGAAGAAGTTTTATGATGAAAACACAACTGGAAACTATATTTTATGTGATTAACATTTACCATCAAACATTAAGACAACTTCCTTTTTAATGTTTTGCTTCTTTACTCCTTGTATCATAGGATATACATTGATTGAAACAAAATCACAGTTCAGTCGGCATGAATCGCAGTCAACAAAAAATGGATAGATATTAGTGGTAATATCTGGATGTTGTGGATCATTTTCCTCAGTTGCTGATAATATTGATAAATAAGTAACTCCAAAGCAATTGAATGTTTGAGTATTTATTGAACTCCCAAACAAGTTTCACTTCTTTTGTGGAAGCATCTTCAGTGGATTCTCATTTAACGGTCTATTCCATTTAGTTATGCTCCACTCTCAGCAGCAGTGACGTATTCTTTCTTTGTGAGAGGTGATTCATTTTCCAGACGGTTATTAAACTGGTGATTATCACAGCACAGACACGGAAAGTAAAGTCAGTAAGTATCACATCACTGCACTGCATTACACTGTAGTGTATGTTTATTATTGTTAAATATTGCCAGTGCTCATGTGATGGCTGCAAACAATATCATTATCTGGCAACACATCAATACAATACAATACAGTAAAAGCTCCTTATTTGCGGGGGGATACATTCCGTAAATATGCTGCGAATATGGAAATCGTGAATATGGAATAGTAATTTGTATGTGATTATAGGGGATACATTCCAAGGTTATGAAATAAACCAATTAAAAGCAATTTATTAAGAGTTTTTAAGCAACATGTTTTAATTATTATTATTGTCAGGCTTATGCAATGTTTTAAAGAATTTAGTGTTTTTTCCTTGTTTTGCACTTTTAAACGGTCTTTCAATTCAGATAGATATTCAGCTGTGGTATTAACAACTTGTCTTTTAAAAAACAATACTTCTTTCCATTGACGGATCAATTTTCATGAAGAAATCACAAAGCTTATTTGCCATCCATAGACCTTCACTCAGGTTTTTTAAATTAAATGTCACCATTTCAGTGCTTGTTGAAGTGACTTCATTAATGGGTTGGTGATTTAACATTTCATCCAAGTCAATTTCAGTCAAATCTTCATCTTGTGATTTAAGCAAATATTGAATGTCACTTGATTATATGTGTTCAAAACCATGTCGTCATATTCCATTAGCAACTTGAGTCATGCTTGCAGTTAAAGTTTGAATTTGCACGGATTCCCCATCATTTCTGACAGTGCGATCACGCCACAGTTATCCAGCATGATTTCAGAGCGTTTGGCTACAGTTCTCACAACGATTCCATGGTGTCCAGTTTGATTTTGAAGGTTTGTCTAATTTAATAGAGCTTAAAGGCCTGGATTATTCCTTGGTCCATAGGCTGAAGTAAAGCTGCTGTGTTAAGGGGCAAGAATATCACTTTTATCTTTGGATGCATAGTTTCAAGCTCACGAGGGTGACCTGGTGCATTGTCCAAAACTAAAATGGCCTTAAAGTCTAAATTTATTTTCAACTTCACGAACAAAACAATTCTGGAACCAGTCACAGAAAATACCACTTGTAACACATGCTTTCTTATTTGAATGACAAAACTCCGGCAGGTTGTCCTTGTTTTGATTTTTCAAAGCACAGGGATTTAAAACTCTGTAAAGCATTAATGGATTAATAACACAATCACCCACCTGATGCGTTAGAACACAGCAGTAGTGTAACTCCATCTTTTTCTGCCTTGAAACCAGAGGTGCACTTCTCACTTTTGGATATGAAATTTTTGCTTGTCATTCTTTTCCAAAACAAGTCAGTTTCACTTGTGTTAAACACTTGTTCAGGTTTGTATCCACCGTCAGCAATTATTTTTAAAAACTCTTCTGGATATCTTTCCGCTGTGGTGGTGTCTGCAGATGCAGCTTCTCCAAGAATTTTGATGCTATACAATGATTGTTGCATCTTGAATTTATTGAACCAACCATCCGATACTGAAATCCTCTAGTACATTCATCACCAGGTTCTTTAAAATGAGTGAAGTGACACTTTGCCTTCTCACGGATCATAGGACCATTACAGGGCACTCTTTTCTGGTTACAGTCTTCAAGCCGTAATGATAATGCAGCTTCCACTTTTTCAACTATCGGTTCACGAACAATTTTTGCCGAGGATGAAGCTGTAGAATTCCGTATTTTGTCTTCGGATTTCTTGACGAATTGTACAGTTGATTCGTTAACATTGAAAGAACGTGATATGGATGCAAATGAGTCACCACAGTGTGGTCAAACATTTCTATTTTTACTCTAAGCCACAACACAACTTTTTTCTGCATAAGAACTAATTTTTCTTTGCTTTATCTAACATTATAAGTTTGGAAAAAAGCAGAGGAGCCAAGTGTTATTTACTCAGAATTATTGCAACGAAGCACTGATAGATTCAGGGACAGTAAGATTGGTTTTTTTAAGTTCTCTCGGAACGTGTCAGCAATACTCAGACGATGCCAACACATTAGTAAAGGATACCAAATACACCAAATGAATGTACCAAATGAATCCACAAATAATAAAAATTTCAAGCAGTGAACACAGAAAGTTGTCTCAATTATTTTATCCGCAAATACTGAAACCGTGAATAACGAAACTGCGAATAAACAGCTTTGACTGTTCATTCATTTTCCATTGATGCCAGTATCAGAGACTGGCTTTGTGGGATGTGGAAAGTTGTCAATTTACAGTTAAACAATTGCTTGGAAAAATAATACATACACCAGAAGATGTACAGTAATAGCATACATAGTACATTAATTATGTCAACTACATTTACACAAACTACTGGCAGTTTATTTTGTAGGTATTCTAGAAATAAATTCTTCGACAGAGTAGAAGGAGTTGTCAATTAAAAATTCTTTCATTTTTTTTCCTGAATTTATTCTTATCATCTGCTAGACCAGGGGTGGCCAACCCAAATGATCTTGTGGGCCATTTAGGAAATGCATCATAACTCCATGGGCCGCATATAAAATTATGTATCTCAATATTAGATTTAGACCCAATTTTTTTTTTGGAGTGAAAAGTTGAAACATAATAAGTTATAATTATTGTGTTTACTATTATTCTTACATGTAAACATAGATAATATAATAATAATGATACTAAATGCATATTTAAAAAATATATATATAACACTAAAAATGATATATAAAAATATATAAATATAAATGAAATAAATTTTGAAAATATGGATGCACAAATAATGTATTTCTTTAATACATTGGTTTTCACTACTTTGGCTATTGTAAAATAAATATATTTTGTAAAAGTGTGATGAATCTCATGGGCCAGAAAAATATTCGAGGCGGGCAGCGGGTTGGCCACCCTTGTGTTAGACATTTAATATGTGTTGGGAGATTATTGAAGATATGTATCCCTGAATATCGGACCCCTTTTTGAATAAATGACAATGACTTGTAAGCTTTGTGAAGATCATTTTTACTTCTAGTGCCATAATTGTGTGTTTTACTATTTGTTTCAAAGTATAATTTGTGACTACAAAGGACATTAATGTGTATATCTACTCATCCACTAATGTTAAAATCCCTAACTTCTTAAACAGATCTCTATATGAAGTTCTATTGTTAATTTCAAACATAATTCTTATTACGCGCTTTTGGGCTCTGAACACTTTGTTTCTATGGGTAGAATTGCCCCAGAACGTTATTAAATATGAAATTAAGGAGTGAAAATAAGAAAAATAAACTAGCTGCCTTATACGGAGATCACCTATAGCTGAAATTGTACGAATTGCAAATGTGACTGCACCCAATCGCTTTAATAAGTCAGAAACATGTACTTTCCAATTTAATTGTGACCAATATACAAACCTAGAAATTTCACACTCTCGAGCTCATGAATGGACTGGCCTGCAAATGTTATGTCTATGTCAGGTGTTAATCTGTGTGATGTACTGAATTGCATATACTGAGTTTTATCAAAGTTTAAAGACAAGCCATTAGCTGTAAACCATTTATTAATCAGTTGAAAGACAATTTGAAATATATTCTGTAGATAAATCTGGAGTGCTTTTAATTCCAATGTTTGTGTCATCTGAAAAATGGACAAATTTTGTGTTATTAGATGAAACACAGGGTAGATCATTTATATATATCAAAAACAATAGTGGCCCCAATATAGAACCCTGAGGTACTCAACATCTGATTAATTCCCACTCAGAAAACAGTGGACCTCTTAAGGTAGCCTTAAAATTCTCCATTGACACTTTCTGTTTTCTATTCAGAAGGTAAGAAATAAGCCATTTATTAACAATGCTATCTATACCATAATACTTTAATTTCTGTATCAGAATTTTATGATCAACAGACTGTGATTTACAATGGTGCTATCATTTAGTTACATTGTTGAAATTTCCATTGTTTATAATGAGTTGCTCCAGACTTTCAGTATGATCCTCATAGGTATCTAGGGAAATTGTCTCTGGGAGACTAGTTCCTCCACAATTAATAATAGTAATGATTTTGTCCTCACCTGACTGCTTCGTGATGCTCTCCCATGGCGACCAGGTAAACCGGAGACTCTGGAGCCAGGACGAAGCTCAGTGTGAAGACCACCAGAGGCACGGCCGAGCATGCGGCCAACGCTTGGTACGACATGCTGGGCCCCACGAGGTACTCGAACACGATACCCAAGTTCAGCATCACCAGGAACGAAGTGGCCATCCTGCCGCGGATTTCATTCTGAAACAGGCAGACACTTCAACAAACGGGCAGTACAAATATCCTAACCCGGCTATGTTTGTCGGCGCTCTCTCTTTTCGTACTTATTACTCAATCGGGCTGATAAAGAGTAAGATTCTATCTTTTGCTTTTACTGTGGTTGTTCTCGCTTCATCTGTCCAGCAGCATTTATGTGAAGAAACAGTTAAGTCGTTACATATCTATTATCTTACCTAAACCATTCAGTAGGAGACCTATTACATATTATGTATATACCGAATAACTTTTATAATCATTTTCAATAGTAAAGCACTTTTCATCTCAGAAAATAACCTTATTATATGTCAATTATCTTGCTAAAACCATTTAGAAGGGGGCAAATCTCGTATAATTGTATAGTAAAAAACTTTTATAATGATTTTCTTAACAAGAAAGCACTTTTTAAATCAATTCTAAAACAATTTTGTAAAAGACATAAAACTCTAATAAGGTTATGTGTCTAATAAGGTTGTTTCTCAGTCATGATGAATTTTGTTTCATTCATTTTCACTAAGAAAGCAGATAATGACAATCACTTTAAGGTGATTTTTGTGTGCTTTTAAAATTTATATAAGGAGATATTTCAAATCAAAAAATTCGATATTTTTAGAAAAAAAGAGCTAGAAAGATGAAAGTATGCTTAAATGAAAGAGAAAAATTCAGTTAATAACAAACATATAAAGTAACATGAAATTTAAAGTAAGAAAAACAAAGTTTTAGTGTCGACATGTGATAGCATCACCATGTGTGACTTTGAGAAATTAATAGCTCTTAAACGAGAATAATTATGAGAAAAGTTGTTATGACCAAAAAGATTAGGAATAAATTAAACTATAACATATTAAAATTTCGGGAAAATCCAAGTAAAATTAGTGGTCCACAGGAGTGAAGGATTTTAGTAACTCACTAAAGAAAAGTGTTTTCCCACGGGAATGTACCGTTGTTCTACGACAATTCAGCAACAGATAAGCCAAGGCTATAAAAAGCCAACCAGCACAAGCAGTCAGGAATAGTTTCCAAACAGTTTTCAAGCGGGCGGTCGAGGCCAGAAGAGCTCCGTGATAGGTAGCGAATTAGGTGGTTAGTGACTTTGAAGATTTTAGCAGTGTTGAAATGGGGAACTATGAAAACATGAAGTTCTTATATTAACAATCAGGACAGTGGACTCTGATGCCAAATGATGATCTTTCGAAGTTTGGGGGAATTTTCTGAATGATTGACAATCAGTGTGTGTTAGTGATGTCAACCTGCAATGTAATTCAAGGAGACGATAGTTACGACGCCTTATCTTTCTGGTACCTCAACTTGTACTACGTAAAATTCAGGAATATAAACTTTGTTTATGCAAGAACTGTTTTACTCCATAAACCTTTACCTCTTGGGGTAATTACAGGGGATTGGCAACCGTGTAAAGAATCTAGGTGAGCATACTTTAAAGGTAGCAACCAATACAATCAAGTTTGGTAAAAATCTTATAATCCCCAGTATACATGTTTATATGACAATGTCTTACTATGAAACCTACATCTTGCTTACCAGCTGTCCCAGTATACTCCAAAATGTTGAAAAGATAAACTGAAAAAAATTTAACAACTGCTACTTTGTACATTTATTTTCATTATTTTTCTGCTGAAAGCAGGGCATGAATTTTACATATGCTATGAATTATACCTAAACAAAAATTGTAATCTTGTGACTAATGAGAGTTGAGTTATGCTAGATGGAATTAGGAAGGTGTTCCCATCCCGATATGATCTTTCTAAGGTTATTATTGGTCAAACAATTTAAATGAAAAATAAAATCACTAATGTGAATAGAATTAAAAAATGTATGTTTTTTTTTTTTTTTTTTTTTTTTTTTTTTTTTTTTTTTTAACAATAATATAAATCCTGCTGCATGGGCCCCATGAAGCCATTCTGTTGTCATATCCTCTTGTACGTTTGCTATTGTGATGTAGTTGGGAACCACTAAGCAGAGATGGTTAAGCATTTCTGATTGTAGTAGTCGGGGATTTTTTTTTTTTTACTCAGTCTTTTGACTAATTTCACATAATCTGCTATTTCTTACTATATTAAGCTAAACTATTCAGCTCAAAATACACAGGGCTTACAAATACAAGTTAACCCGACACAACTGATTTATCGTGTCTCCATAATGCTCTCCCTAGATTTTAAATGTATGAGTGTTAACACATGGGTGATAAAATTCACTGCACGGGTAAGCTAAACATACTGAATTGTTGGTAAGAAATCTGAATATCTTATTTAATTTAACCGCAATGGTGACAACCTCCCAAGTTGGTTTCCTGTTCCATAACTAGCTGCCACAACTTCAGTCGTGTTTGTAAAGAATTTTGATTGATAGCTACCAACATGCAACCACCATAGAGCACGACGGAGACTCGAGTCTAATACCACACACAAACACCAGTGATCTGCGCAGTATATTTATGCTTGCAAAGTCAAATATAGGGACACATATGTCTTTGGTCAAATATTAAAATGCCCTCAATTGACTGCTTTCAACCTTCATATCACCCACAACCCCACAGCTACCGACATGCAACTACCGTGGTGCACTATGGAAGACTCCAACTTGCTACCACACACAAACGCCAGTGGTCAGTGCTTTGTAGTTGTGTTTGCAAACTGAAATATAAGGACACACACGTCTATTTTTATATAAAAGATTTTTATTTACCTTTATGTTAAAATTCACTGATTGCATTAACACCACCCAACTACTTTTTCCCTACATAAATTTTAATTTAAAATTATTTTAGTTTGTTCATGATTTCTGTTAGAAATTTGTTCCAATCCCTGAATCAGTTAATCTACAAAGGAAGTTTTCACTTTCCTTAATGCCTGAAATGAAAATCTAGTTTATAGTCACGGTCATCTCTTTCCTCCTCGCGTCACTCCTAATGCTTCTACCGATATCCACCTAAGTCTCGACACCAAAATATGCCTGAGGCATCTCCTGTACATGTAACCACCAGATATAGTTTCAATCAAAGGTGTATATATTCACAAGACATCCAAGGATTTCATAATTCTAAGGGAATTCTTTTTGGTGTGGACATGTAATACCTGAGCCTATCAAATATTAGTTAGAATTTCCGGGAGAAATCAGGTACCTCAATCAGCTGCAAAAGTACTTCGTAATTGCGATAGATCATTTTCTAATCTTCAGGAAGCATCTTAAAGTTACGTGATAAAAGATAAAGACCAGAGACAAGATGATTTTAAATCCAGCTGGAACAGCATTGGGCACGCTACCAGCTAGCCTGAGAGCTCACGCTGGTGTACTGACCTTCTGACAATCTGGATACTGTGTAATTAGCTTTTGTAGTGTAAATCCTGAACAATTCATCGCAATGCAGATATACATATGAGGGGATTCCCAGAAATAACCGGAATAGCATTGCCGTGGGCACAGCTCGGTAGTACGCATTTCTGTCGCTAGGTGTTTACAGTGCAACTCATTGTCAGTTCAGTGTCACCTGTGTTGTCGACCTGGCTTGTTCTGTTAATCTGCAATGATTGTTCTTGCTAGCGCTGTATTGTTATTGTTTCTTTTTTGCTGATGGAAACTTTAAGTGAACAACATGCAGATGTGAAATTTTGTTTTCTACTCAGTGAAAATGCGGGTGAAACTGTTTCAATGTTGAAAGCAGCTTACAAAGATGACGCTATGGGAAAAACTCGAGTGTACGAGTGGTTCGCTCGATGGCGACATATCGATTGAAGACAAACCTCGTTCTGGACGTCCATCAACTGCCCGAATCGACGAAAATGTTGAAAAAATTATAGAGCTTCTGCTCTCAGACTGCCAACAGACAATTGATCAACTGTCAGAGAATAGTGGATTATCTCGGTTCAGCGAATTTTAACTGAAGATTTTGAAATGAAAAGGGCTGAGGCCAAGTTTGTTCCTCGGGCTCTGACTGACAATCAAAAAGAACGTCGAGATGAAACATGTCGAGCTTTGAAACAGTTGCTTGAAATTGATCCAGATTTTCTGAAAAAAAAAGTCAATTACTGGTGATGAATCAAGGCGCAATGGTTACGACCCAGAAACAAAGCAACACTCAAGTCAATGGAAGACGTCATTATCACCCTGTACAACCAAAAAAATATATATATATATATATATATATCTCGTCAAGCCAAATCAAACATCAAAACAATGCTCGCTTGATTTTTTATTTTGATGTCAAGGGCGCAGTTCATTCAGAGTTTCTTCCCCCTCGTCAGACCGTCAATCAAACCTTTTAAAGCTTTAAGAAGAATACACAACAGTGATCGACAAAAAAGAACCGATTTGTGGCAGACTGGTTCATCCACCACGACAATGCACCTACACACAGCTGTATCTGTTAGGCAGTTTTTGGCTAAAAATGGCAAGATTCCGCTGCCCCATGAACCTTACTCGCCTGACCTGGCTCCGTGCGACTTTTTCTTATTTATACACATCAAAAGAGGCATGAAAGAACACCAAAGTGACAACACTGAAGAGATCAAGAAAAAAAGGAGGGAAGAGTGGGGGAAATACACGCACATAAGGAAAAATTGATTTAAATTGTTCATTATATCATTATATATCTACCAAAACAAATGTATACCTTACTATGTACATTTCTCGACATATTCCAAATGATGGAATATAATTATGAACATAACCTTAATTTTTATGATTAAATAAAAAAAAGTGCAAATGCGTGGTATTCCCCACCCCGTTGGGTAATGACACGCAAGAAATGGGGTAATAACACGCAATAGAAACAATGCATAAAAATGGAAAATACATGCTATTTTTATTTTCTGTTAGTTTATTTTATTAATTACATGTACTAAACAGTACATTATTGAAGAAAATATTGATGTTTTGTAATATTTTTTTTATAGGCGTGAAAAGAAGGCATTTTCTTGTTTAGCAAACATCACACTTTTTTAAATGTTCCAGCCATTACATTCTTCATGGCTCTACCAAATACCCAAAACACATCGGTACCTTAGTTCTCCATCTTTCCCTTGGTATTTTTCGTTTTCATTCTTGTACGCAGAGTAGCTTTGACAATCCCATACTTCTCTTATTTTTCTTACTGATTTTATGGCTTCAAGCCCCTTATGAATCTCCTCTTGGGTCCGTTTTACTTTCTGGCTTTTTCTTTTATAATATCTAGTAATCTGAAGTATAAAAAAACTCGTTGGAATTGAAAATATAACCAACTAGTTTTATTATGAAGGGGGAATACCACGCACTTGAAGAGCCGCGAGCCAATACCCCAAAGTGAGTTCGCGGACTAACCTAAGCAGAACTCGGGTCTTAGTTTAAATACTTTGACAGATCTACAACTAAATGAAAGGTTACATCTAGGGCTAGTACTTGATATGCAAAAAATTGCGTTAAAGCAACTTATGGTACCACTTACCTTGCAAAATATAGCTGACAAAAGTTACATCAAACACATTGAAAATAAACCTCACTTTACTACCGCCACAACGCAATCAGAAAATGTCTGGAGTGGGTGCCACTGCAGTTGTTACGCCTGCCAGAAGTGTTTAGCACCAACTGGGCAAAGCCCGCGCCATTCAAAATGCGTAATTCAGCCTGCGTGCGATTACCCGCATGCGTGTATTTCCCCCGCTCTCCCCTAAGCCGTTTCTAAAGATGACTACAGAAAATGTATCGATCAGTGGAAGCACCGGCGGGAAAAATGTATTGGTTGTAATGGAGAGTATTTTGAAGGGATATGGCTGTTTTGTAAAAATTTTGAAAATCTAAAGCTTTTAAAAAATAATTCCGGTTTTATTGGAACTCTCTCGTACATATTTTAAGTAGGTAAATTTTAATAAAATGTAATATTTTTCTCCAATAAATCGGTAAGATTGAATACGACCAACTGGAGGGGCGCTTACCGTGGCGACCTCGGTTAGGTAGACGGGTCCGATGGTGACTATCAGGGCGAGGCTGATGCCGGCGACGAACCGGCCGACGTAGAGCTGCGTGACGTCACGGGCGAGGCCCAGCAGGAGCCAGGAAGCGAGGCCGGGCGCCAGCGAGAGCACGATGAGCGACTTGCGGCCCCACTGCGGGCACACCCAAGGTCGTAAGGCTCGTTCGCACTGGGCGAGTGATTTAGTAACTAAACGTGTCTGAACAATGAAATTTAGTCGAGTCGATCCGTTTTGTTCTATTAATCCGGGCGAGTAGCACCCCCCACTACGAGCCACTCCCCCCACCACGCGCCACTGCCCACTCGCTCAGCGGCTAAACAAGTCTGAACCAACAGTTTTAGTAGATTTTTACTTTATCCATGATATATGGACTTTGTAAAAGTCTGTAACTGTTTTAATATAATAAGGTATGCAAATAATTTTCTGCGACACAGTTACTTTAATAAATTATTATTTAATTTATTTTATTGATATGCGTGACGCGTTTCGAGAAATTATTCTCGTATTCGAACGCTATTTTGTTACATTTTTTGCATTTTTTGGTGTGACGAGTGCTCCTGTCATCTTCTGTTTGATGTTATCCGGCTTTACTTTGTATTTCCTGAAATGTATATTTTGGATTGTGTACTAAACAGTTTTTTGCAATTAATAGGGAGTGGAATAATAATTTTTTTAAATAAAAAAATGTAATAAAATAGCTTTCGAAAATGAGAATAATTTCTCGAAACGCGTCACGCATATCAATAAAATAAATTAAATAATAATTTATTAAAGTAACTGTGTCGCAGAAAATTATTTGCATACCTTATTAGTCTTAGTAGAGTTCGTTAGTTGCCGCAAAAATGTCGTTTCGCTGGAACGAAGAAACAATTTCAAAATTTGTTTCTAAATATGCAGGACATGAATGCTTTTAGAATATTAAGTCCCCAACTAGAAAAACAAAGGAAGCAATCTGCACGCATATATTTGGAAAATACAATAAACATACCTGGCTTTGGTGAGAAGTAAATTGAAAATTAAAAACATCTGCTTAGTGCACAATTTTATTAAATTATTTAATTTAATTACAATAGAATCTAGATTATACATTAAGATATTATTCCTATTTTTATTAGAAGTACTACCTAAGCGATAAAATCTTTTTAGAATTATCTACTCGCAGAAGTTAAAAAAAAAGTAGTCCAAAAATTTAGGCGCAGGTACTGAAACAGTTTACATTCCTTTAGTAAAATGATTCAGTTAAATGGATGCATCTCTATGAAACATTAATTCAATTCCTGTTTCATAGATTCCTTCACACTGTGATTAATTGGGAAATACCCTATTTTCCGTGTATAAATACGAGGTGTGAGTGTCCATAAACTACATCCGGTGGCAATAAAGTAGAGAACTGCCTGTAACTACGTAGTTGCCGGCATTGCACTCCTTAAATAGGTATCGTCACGCTGGATTTCCGGCTGCATTTTCATTAACACAAATTTTGGACATTCTCAAACTATTCGTAGGGATCTTCTAATGCTAATTCCCTCAGAAGACAATTTTTACCTCCTAGTTCATTAACCGATTTTAGTACCCATTGCTTTTTCTTTATTTATTTATCGCATAAACTTCTTCATCTATTTCTTATAAAAGAGCGCTGTATCAGCTCATTCATTTGAATGCGATGCAGCCTGCTGGCAAAATACCACGCTACTTGTGTACTGTACTCGACCGCAGTGCGAACGATTTTTGGTCAGTGGCGAGTAATTTAGTAGCTAAACTACTCGCCACTCGACTAAATCACTAGCCCAGTGCGAACGAGCCGTTAGCGCCTCGTGCCCCCGTCGAACCTGCCCTACGGACCTTCGAGCCTTCCCCATCAGTCGGAAACACGGGCCTCTCCTTCTGCGCCCCCGGACGACCGGATTCGCGGTCTGGTCCACGCACTGAGCCTGTCGTAACGCTCGAGGCTGGCTTGAGTTCAATTCGCCGTCCAGCTATCCAGATTTTATCGAAATCACTCCACGCGAATGCCGTGATGTTTCATTCAAAAGGCCATGGCCGAATTCCTTCCCATCCCTTGCTCGCCTCCTCTCCGATCTATAAATGTAAACATAAAAAAGAAAAAAAAAGGTCCACCTCATTTGTTCGATCTCACACGACGTTTCGACAGCTGACTCTGCTGTCTTCATCAGGTTTCTTGTGTTTGTTCTCAGCTGACTGTCTCTGCCTCGACTGGCATGGCCGCCCATCGAACCTCCTTTATACCTTTAGCTGGAAAGGCCTGCTCGCTCTGGTTGGTCGAGAGCGTTGGCTTTATACGTGGCCCGCAGCGGCCACCCCTGGCGCCACTTGCTCCTTCCGCCCGGATGTGCTGGCGGTCCGAGATGCTGTGTGTCCACTTCTGGTTGGCCGTGAACCCGAGAAGATTTTGTTGCATCAATACACCAGGAAAGTCTCCACTCACACATACTTTTGAAAGTGTTGGTTTCCCAATTCCTTTCTAGAATGTTGCATTTGTCTCAGTTCCTAACGGAAAACAAGCTTATGATCTTGGGCTCACAAAAGTGTCCGACTTCAGTTTTTACGTTGGATGGTCATTTTATAGAGATTGTAGCGTCCCCAAAGATCAGTTGGGAGGCAGGTGTGTCCGTATGCGGTCCTTTTCCCCCCCTGTTTTCCGTGGAGGCAGATAAAGAGGTAGCAGTTCGTTCATACGAAGTTAGTTACGACCAAACAGTTGGGTTGTAGGCGATAACCCGAGAACTGTACCGTAACAATGCTTTAGTATGGTACTCGTTAAAATCAAATAAAAAGAATTGTTCCCAAGGATGACGTGTATGGTGGAGCCAGAGGAACTACAGCCAATCCGGACAGTCGATAATATTGTTGTTAACCGTAAGCTTCATGAACCACATGTTTGGTGGTTGGGAGCCGCTTCCTAATAACTCGAGCTGTCCAGCAAAGCGCCGGAGCAGTCAGTCGGACGTTACCATGCCGCCACGGTAACCGTGATTATCTACCTTACCATGGTTTTCTACTTTAGTGACTTTTCTGATTAGGACCCTTGATCTGCCGAGAAACTTTATGATCACTGTTTTGTGGTTTTAAGGAAAATTAATCATTGTTAATTTCTATAAAATAAAATGTTCAATTATATAATTAAATATTAAAATCAGATTGTGAACATCCAGTCAAATAATATGTCACTTGACCTGGTTAAAAATTTTGATTATTAAATAGTTCATAATCATTACAAATTAAATTATCATAACTTTAATATATGGAGGTCCCTCATAATAGGGAGCACTCCAAAAGGGATCTCTGACATCCACCTAACTTTAATACATGAATGACTACTTTTAAATTAATAATTGGAATTAAATAGTCACAGTGAGGTCAAAGGTCACTTTGCTCCTATAGGAGACACTTCACTAGCACTTCGAGTGGCCTTCGTTGGATAGCTGACAACCTATCACGGAAGTTTCTTCGCATTCTTCCAAATTCTTACAATACTTTGAATTTTTTGTGTTTCTTGAAATGGATTCAAAAGAATCCCGACAGGAAGAGATGACGGAGGCAGAGGATGTGTCCTTTAGGGATCTGTCAGCTGTGATCATTCATCTCAAAGACGATTGGGATGGCAGACCAATGGCCCTTCCGTAAAAAAAAACAAACAAAAAAGAGACAGATAAAATAAAAAATTTGGTACCTCCAACAGGATTATATTAAACATTTACTGACCTAAGGTCTAATAAAAATAGATACAACTTTAAGGGTGAGGAGGTGGGAGGTGTTCCGTTCTGTGAAACAGTTGGAGAAGCTGCGGAATAAAAAGATCTAGCTTCTGCGCACCGTAATCTTCCTGCATAGATGCTAGGATAACGACGTGATTCAGTTTGCAAAAATACATCTCACTAGTTCGGTCGCAGCGTCAAGAACTACCGAACTGGCTAGCTTCACGCTGGTGAGAGAATGCACAGTGTTTTGAGACAGGCAATGGACCAAAAGGTAAGATGCTGGTTTAGTGTCACTATCGTGAACCAAGAGTTTTAAGGATTTGAGGGAATTATAGCAACTATTACAGAGTGCTATAAAAGCTAGGTCAGTTGCGGCAGGGACTATAATCAGGCGAGCCAGAAACTCACGGGACGACGACCCACTTAGTAGGCTGAGACAGTTAGCAATTTCACGAAATCGGTGCAATCCAGCCACTGTGACGGCATTAGGACGTTCAGTGATTGGATAGATGTCATACCCTCCTGGGAAATGGAAGTGCCGAGTGACGAACAAAACTCGAGTACTATCGACGGAACGGGGTCGAACTGGGCGACAGAGGCCGCAACAGCAGCTATGGCGACCGAGTCATGGCGTTGTTACAATAAATAAAAGTGGGAAAGAGACAAAAGCTATTTCGGGATGGTACAGCCTAATGGGAAGTTAAGGGAGAATTGTTAGTCTCTGACATTAGTCGCAAAGCTATAACTGATCTGGCTGAAATAAGGGAAAGGAAGGTAGAATCGAGACTCTTGTCCACTGAAACACCTCTGGAAGCCCCTTCAGATCAGCCACAGATTACTCCCTATCCTGCTTTTCAGAGCGGGAAAGCCTCCGACGTCCACGTTCTGTGATGTGGCGTGGGTGTCCACCACATTGTCACCTACTCGTGGTTTCACCGTCCTTCAAACACTTTCCATAGATTCTCACTACAGTAGCACGTGAACAGCCGACCAGCGACCAGCTTCTTCGTTTCCAAGATTCTAGTTCCCAGGCGCCTTGCCCACAAACCACCGGCCCGGCCCGTAATTTAAGGGGATTGCGTGACCTGTGCGTAGACATCTGGTGCCAGATACCTCTGGAAGCCTACCAAGGACTTGTAGAATCTATGCTACGCCGAATCGTTGCTGTACTGCGTCCGAAAGGTGGACCAATATGTTAGTAAGTAGGTGGTCATAATGGTTTGGGTGACCAGAGTAAGTTCTCCCTCTCGGTGATGGCATTGCAAAAAATAGTAGTCGAACCACCCCACCGCGTCACCTGTGAGTGGCCAACGTGTCGTCTGTGGATGCCTTGGGGTGGGTGGACGGCAGCGGCACTGTCGATCGTGAGGGATGGAGGCGACTGACCTGGTTGGAGAGGACGCCGGCTGCCGGCGTGAAGATGAGCTGGCCGAGGGACATTATGGCGACCACCCAGTTCGCCTGGCCAACACCTCGTCTGTGGATGCCTTGGGGTGGGTGGACGGCAGCGGCACTGTCGATCGTGAGGGATGGAGGCGACTGACCTGGTTGGAGAGGACGCCGGCTGCCGGCGTGAAGATGAGCTGGCCGAGGGACATTATGGCGACCACCCAGTTCGCCTGCCCAACACCTCGTCTGTGGATGCCTTGGGGTGGGTGGACGGCAGCGGCACTGTCGATCGTGAGGGATGGAGGCGACTGACCTGGTTGGAGAGGACGCCGGCTGCCGGCGTGAAGATGAGCTGGCCGAGGGACATTATGGCGACCACCCAGTTCGCCTGCCCAACACCTCGTCTGTGGATGCCTTGGGGTGGGTGGACGGCAGCGGCACTGTCGATCGTGAGGGATGGAGGCGACTGACCTGGTTGGAGAGGACGCCGGCTGCCGGCGTGAAGATGAGCTGGCCGAGGGACATTATGGTGACCACCCAGTTCGCCTGGCCGCCGGTGAGTCCGGAGATGTGGCTCGTCGCGTTCTGCTTGACGAGTCGCAGCAGCACCGGCGAGGGCCAGCCCAGGTGGCAGCCCACAGTCATGTACCCGAACGACACTGCGCACCACAACACAGTCACTGAGTTAATTTAATCTAATTAAAATTACAATGGATCACACGCTCTGGCGGCCATTTCCCTACACAACAATCTCCCCCCTTTCCTGCACTCACATACATTCGCCCTGTCTGAATCTTAACTTTAATTTCTTTTAGCATTTTTGGTAAATTATTCGTCATTTCCCTTTGTTCCCGACACCCTTACCTAAAAAACAGAGGCCCTATCACTCTTCCCTGCGGTACGCCGGACCTCACTTCGATCAGTGATGAACGCTCACCATCGAGAACTACAGACTGTGTTCTACCCTTCAAAAAGTTTGCAGTCACATATTTGTCTAGATTTACCATAACTACGAAGTTTCGTAAGTAGTATTGTGTGAGGCACACTGTCGAAGGCGCTTTTTTTAAATCTCATAGGACTAAGTCAACCCGGGATTGCTTATCTATAACCGTGCACACGTCGTGAATTAAAAGTGCAAGTTGTTTCTCGTAGCATCGGCCTTTTCTGAATCCATGTTGGCTTGAGTTTATAAGGTCCTCTTTATCCAAAAACCGCAAGACATCTGAATAGATGATATTTTCTAAAATACTGCAAAATATTGAAGTTATCTAAAACGGTCTATAATTTTGGGGATTGTTAACATTCCCACTTTTAAATAATGGACTTACGATGGCGGTCTTCCACTCAGCGGGTATGTTTCCTTGAACCAAGGAGGAGGTATATAATGTCATCAAAAATGGTGCAATTTCCTTTGTATACCTAGAGTAAAATCTAGTAGGAATACCGTCTGGTCCGGAGCCTTATTGGTTTTTACATTCCTAAGATTTCTGTTATTCCACCGACGTCAAGAACGAGATCTTTCATAATTTAGTCAGTACACTTATTAAATTCGGGATATCCTCTGAGTTTTGTCTCGTGAAAGCTTTTTTAAATATATTATTCAAGTATATTACTCTATGCTGGATTCTGATAATTCCCGTTTACCTTCATTAGTGCCGTCATCATCATACTAGAGCCCCTTTTTACTTGAATATATGATCAGATTTTTTTGGATTAGTAATTAGATCTTCAGATAAATTCCTGACTTGGAATTCTTTAAAAGCTTCACGCATTGCTTTGCGCACTTCCGCTCCCTGCTGGACTAATTTATGGCGATGTGATGAGTCCTCCGATTTCTTTACGGTGACATCCTGAGTAAACGTTTCACCTCTCGATCAAGCCACGGGAAGTTCTTACTAACCTTAATAAATTTCTTAGGAACAAATTTATTTATACTGGTCCACATTATTTCTTTCAAATTATACCAAAGTTCCTCAACATTTGAATTTAGCGTGAATATTTCAAAATGTTTCGCCAAGTGATCAACCATACCCGCCGCATCCGCCATATCGAAGCAACATACAAGCTTATCTCCATCATGTTTGAACGTCAGACTAGATTTTAAAGTTACCTACAACTGCCTTTGTTATCGCTTATACCGTCTTCTATACAAACTGTATCTACAATATCTGGATTGCTTGTAAGAAAAAGATCCAGAATGATCAAGGTATCTTTGTCACTCCGCGTTGGCTCATCGACGATCTGTTCAAGAGAATTTTTGCGAATGATGCTAGGAACGTTTCGATTACTAACCTATTATTAAATTTATTATCAAACGTTGGCCAAGATATTTACAACTGCTGGCTTCAATAAGCATTTCAGTCTTCACCTTATAATTCTTAGAATGTCTAGAAAAGTGATGAATAGCTTATCAAAATCGTTGAAGATATTTAATGTTTAAATAGGTAAATGGTAAAAGTTGGTGGATGGAGGAATTTGATACTCAAAGTATATAAGACAATAATAACAAAAAATATAAGAAAGGTTTAATTACATGAGTACGAAAATTGCCACTATAGTATGGGCTACATCGCCTTTAAATTAAATTAATTCATTTATTCAATAGGCTGTATACAGTAATTCCAAAAGTAATTTCCATGTCAGCTAAATTGAGAGTCCAGTACAGATTACAGTTACTTACGAGCAAATGCAATCAGGTACTGGACTCTGTTACTGCCACTGCGGAAGGGGACCACATAGCTGGGACGATCAATGACGTCAACATCAGTATCCAGTGCGGCTGGACGCTGCATTGTGTTGTTCCTGCACATATCAAATCCCGAATAAGATACTTCGTCCAATATCTTCCCAATAAAAACTAACCTGCGAAAAAATAAATACCAAACTTAAATATTAGTAAATTTGATTATTTAAAAATATTATTTATAACTGTAATCTTTGGGAATAATGATAAGAAAAAAACTGAAAAATAAGGTAAAGTATTGATGGAGCATTGATTATGATGCGACTGTAAGGTAGTCCTAAAGATGTGGTATTAATACAGTTATAGGTGCCAACTAGCCAGTACAGAGATGAGGAGGTATAAGAATATGTGAATAGTTGGAAGAACTTATTGAGAAAGAGAGTTCAAATGCCTGTATTATAATTATTGGAGACCGGAATGCAGTGACAGGAAAACAAGAAGATATATTAGAAAAATTTGAATTAGGAATAAAAAATGGGAGGGGTGAAAGACTAGTTAACTTCTGTACAAAAAATTCACTAGTCGTGGGCAACACCCTATTTGAAAATGACATGGGTCTCTAATTTGAATGGGTAAAGCACCTGCTGGAATACATCGAGATACAAAAAAGGCTAATGAACTGTTTGAAGAATGATAAAGCTTACTCAGGAGAGGACATTAATTCAGACCACAACCTTGTAGCAGGAAGAAGGGAGAGGCTATGCAAGAGAAAGACCAAACTTGGAATTAGTAAAGGAGAAAGGTAAGGCTTTGGAGCTGGAAGAAACGTTAAAAAAAACAAAAAAAAAAACATACGAAACAGTAGAAGAAAGTATAAACAAAAAAATGAGGGAAGAATTCATTAGAGTTCTAGTCCAAAAGTAGCAGGAAAGAAAGGATAATAGGAACATGTTGAAAAAGATATAAGAACGGAAAAAATGGAAAAATGCGGGAAATGAAGAAGAAGAAATAGGAAACTGAACAATAAACTAAGAAGAGGAACTGAACAAGCAGGAGAAAGATGCATGAAGGAGAAATGTGAAGAAATAGAAAAACAGGAAAAAGAGGGAAAATATGAAATGATGTACAGAATGGCCAGTGAGATTTTGAATTTAAAAGAAACAATAACAATATGGAAATACATAGAAAGAGTGAATGGCTTATTGGCCAAAGAATCACATGAGATATTGATTAGATAGCAAGAATATATAGAATGCTTGTTTAAGGGGGATCAAATACCAAGTGAAATTGAAGAAGAGGCACAGATAAGAGAATGAAAAGGGGTATGACATCTTGGAAGCAGAATCAGAAAAGACATTGAAATAGATGAGTCATCGGAAGGCATGTGGAATCGAATAATTTGGCTGCAGAAGTGTTGAAGAGTTTAGGAAACTGAGGATGGAGAGAGATAGTCTACCTCTGTAATGACAAAGGGCAATGGCCACAGGACTTTCTCGCAGCGGTAATGACACCAAGTCAGAAAAAGAGGAACACAAATAAAGATGAAAATCATAGACCTAACAATCTAATATCGCATGTAGTTAAAGTATTGTTGAGAGTGCTGAATAGAAGGCTATAAGGTTAGTTAGACAAATGGATTGGAGAGGTACTGTTAGGATTCAGGGAATAAAAAGGAACAATAGAAGCTATTGGCCTGTTAAGAATCATAGGGGAAAGATATCGTGAGAAAGGAAGGGAAATTTATGCCGTCTTTATTGACTTGGAAAAAGCAGGTTACAATGGGGAAAAACTGATGGATATCTTGAAGAGGAAAGCAGTAGATTAGCGAGAGAGAAGTCTAGTACAGAGCCTATATTTACAACAGAAAGTAAGAACAAGATGTCGTGAGAAAGCAGCAATGGGAGGGGCGTAAGGCAAAGTTGTTGCCTTTCCCCGTTCTTGTTCAATTTATACCTGCAAAATGTTATTCGGAAATGCTTAGCTGGAAAAATCTCAGTGCGTCTTGGAGGCAAGAGAATAGAATGAATAAGATTTCCCGATGATCTTGGCAGCAGAAAGTGAGCGAATTTAAAACTAAATACGGAAAGATCTAAATGAAACTCGGAAGAGTATGGAATGAGAATCGATACATCAAAAACAAAATGTGATTGGAACAGGAAAGAAACTGGTAAATATAAAGATAGGAAAAGATAATATCAGTCATGTAAGATCCTTCAAATACTTAATTAATCCATCACTGAGGACCTGAGATGCCATCAAGACGTGAAGACTCGTTTTACTTTAGCGAAGGAAGCGTTTTATAGGAAGAGGAGATTGAGGAAAAGAATTGGTTATGTTTTGTATGGTGTGTGACAATTTGTGGGGCAAAGATGGGGACAATGAGATGAGAAGGTAAAAAGGTATAAGCGTTTGAAATGTGGATGTGGAGGAGAATGGAGAAGATAAATTGGATGAAAAAAAAATTCAGAATCGTTGAACTGCAGAAGTGGGCTGGTGAGAGGAAAAAACTACATACAAGTCATAAGGGAGAGGAAGAAGAAATGGCTGGGACACCTGCTGAGAGGGGAGTGCTTGCCAAAAGTCGTCTTGAAAGGACTCGGAGAGTGAGAGGAGATCGAGAAGAAGAAAGGGATGCAAGATCGTAGATGACATCAAGGGAAGCAGAAGAAAGACATCAAGCGAAAACCTGCCTTAGGACACTGATAATACCTCTTGTATTTGATAGCCAAAATGTGTGTCTCGTATTACACTATCATAATAAGCAATGTTGTGATCGGAGACTCCACTGTACTTGAGCTCTCCTTAGACGTACTGAATCTTACCCCGAAATATTTATACTTTATTTCCAAATATGTATCTTTTTATGATTGTACCTATGCCATCTTCAATTTTGACCACTTAAGTGTCTAACATACATCCGAACTGCTTTAAGATTACTTATTCCTTCAGTTACTCCACAAGATTGTCATAAGTCTTTATTAGCAAGCTATCCAGCGCCTTTGATCCCCTTGTATTCTGCTCTGCCATTGGAAGTCTGTGTTCCCTCGGGCTATTAATTTTATTTTCTTCCCAGCCTACACCTGGTAAATTCATGTCCCCTTCAATAATAACGATTCTACGCTGTCCTCTGAATTATAAACATAAATAATAATTTAGTTTCTCCCAAAAAACCTTAGCTTCATTATTCACTCTTTACTACGCTAACCAGCGAACACTCAATTTTTTTAACACTCCAGAAATATACCCCAAAACAACTAAGAACTATGATACCCAGTGACTGTAGTAGTCTTTGCTAATCAGTGTGAAATCCTCCGCTTTAATTGTTCCTGTATTTCTCATGGAGGATATTCGTTCCTCCATGGTACTTCTGCTGTACACTTTATGACCTTTGGAGAAAACCATGGAGGAAGGAATATATGGAGACGACGCCAGAGACCTTCACCACGCATTGAAGTGACGCCGGGCGGAGGAGGAGTGGGGGGCTTGGCCGCAACCATACAGACACTTGAAATATGTACAAAAACCTCAAGGGGACTCTAGGATAAACGTGACTCCGCAATCTGGTGATGGATTATTATGTAACTCGATGAGACAAATAAAAAATGAAGAATAATTTTTTTTTTAATATCCAGCCAAGTTTCCGAGATATTCTGTCTCAAATGTGAGATGTTTTTGTTTGAAATTCAGAAGAAAAAATTGGTCAAAGTAAAATTTGATGATGGATTCTTATGTATCACCAAGAAAAAAATCGAAAATAAAGAATAAAGTTTTTTGATATCTTGCTTAGTCTCCAAATTGAGGGGATTGGGTTTGGATGCAGCCTGCACCAAAAATTAATTCTGCCAAAGCCACAATGAATTACGTGGTGGACATGCAGAATGGATATTTCAGTTTTATTACTATCACTTGTGGTTAGGTTGAAATGCGGCCTAGACCAGAATAATAATAGTAATAATGTTACCATACATCGTAAGCTTAATTGGGAATAGCAGGAAGTAGTTTCCATCGCGATACACGTTTTGTCACTAACATGGTTCTGATGAAATTACTAACAATAATAGATAAATTCTTTGTCACTTATGGCCTATTTGTGCAACACAAGATGACATTATAAAAAATTAGATACATTAGAAAATGAAATAATCTCAGCATCAAACACAATATGAACTTTGCATTTGTATGGATTCGCAATATGGCCGCTGCCGCCTCCACGCATGCGCAGTATCAGCCGAGAGTTTAGAGGCGGCGTCACAGATTTAACTTCATTTCGTCTCCATATATTTCCTTCCTCCGTGCAGAAAATCTTCTACCATCTACTTCGCTAAACAAAGACTTTACGCTTTTTCGAGGTTTATGTCTCTCTGTTATGTTGACAAACTCGATTTCTCAGTCGTTGTGCTCCACAGTTCAGTGAAGAATCAACAACAAAAAATTGTAACTTCCAGTTGTCTATGTGTTTTTTGCGTTAAAACTAAAAGTACATTTATATCATCATTATAATGATCAGTTAAGTTTGGCACTAGAGTTCCAAATCGCGATACAGGGTATTTTTGCGTGTATGATTATTTCACATCGTGATATGAATTTTTCTGAAATTCTGGATGAACCAATTGATATTCCTTCCAGTCTATCTTAGGAAAAGGATAGATGAAGGATTTTAAAATTATGGTATATAAAATTATTGTCTATATCACCAAAATGAAAGAATAGATCAGAAAACGCATTTAACAGAATATGGTTTGTGCAATGCAACAATTGTTTCTCACTATTTTGTACCTTTATCCTGGCCGTGTGGTTATATCATCATATCCGTGATTACTGTTCTACTCTTCCCAAATCAATTGGAGTAACACTTTGAGAACTATAGTTACATAAGCTAAACATCTTTGTTATTTACTTTGATCCATGAACGTAAACATATGAAGATCATCTCTGGTATCAAAGAGCTCCTCCGCCAAGAAGTGTGTTAACGTAATACTAATGTGGATACGTTACTAAACATGTTACTAACAAATCTTATCGTATTAAAGAATAAGGTTGTCTGTTTCTACTGTTTACACATATCATAGGCCACAGAAAAATTGCTGAGTTCGTAATTATTTCCTTTATTCCTTTTTCAATTATTTGAAAATACACATTTATATGAAAAATATGTTAGTATCGACATTAATTACAGGTAACAATTAAAATATTTGCAAAGAAATGCATTTTGCTTCACCACCGATAATGATAGAATTATAACAATGTCATAAAAAATTTATTCAAAATTTATGGCACCAAACTAGGATATATCCGCCATTCGATTGTAGAAAAGGAATACTTGGTTGAGGAAAACAGAGTATCCATGGAGGAAGGAATATATGGAGACGACGCAAGGGACCTTCACCACCGTACCACGTACTGGAGTGAAACCGGGTAGAGAGAAGTGGGGTGGGGAGGCCGCCATATTGCTTGGCCGGAGAAACACAGGGAATTGGCAGAAAAACCTCAAGGGAATCATAAGACAACCGTGGCACCGCAATTTGATGATGGAATATTATGTAACTCGACGAGACAGATCAAAAATGAAGAATAAAATTTTTTGATATCTCGCTTAGTTCTCGAGATATTGTCCCTCAAAATTAACGTGGTTAGGTTGATATGCGGCCTGGACCAGAAGAAAACTTTCACCATATCCAAATTAGATGATGAATTCATACTCAACTTAACGTGACAAATCGAAAATATAGAATAAATTATTTTGATATTTCGCTTAGTTCTCGAGATATTGTACTTCAAATGTAAGGAGGTCAGGGTGAGATCTGGCCTGGACCAGAAAAAAAATATCACCGAAACCACCATATATACACTGTGGAAATGCAATATAGGTGTTTTATTTTCTTCCTAGTGACTGTTGTTAGGTTGAAATACAGCCTGAAACAAAAATAAAGTCACCAAAATTACAAGGAACTATATCTATAACTGATTTTTAACATGCTAGATCTCGAAAACCAAGCGAGATATCAAAAAATTTTATTCTTTATTTTGGTTTGTTTCGTTGAGTTCTATAAGAATTCATCATCCGATTGTGGCACCACAGTAATGAGTGAACTGCCGGTTATGATGCAGACTGGACCAAAAGATAATTTTGCTGCACATGCAGATTAGCCGTTTTATTTTTTAAAGTGCGGTCTGACCAGAATAAAAATGTCCCTAAAGGCACAAGGAACTATACCTGTAACTAATTTTTGATAGTTTATATCTAGAGAGCTAAAGGAGATATCAAAAAATTTTACTCTTAATTATTTTCACCAATTTACATGAAAATCAATCATCAAATAGCATCGCCAGGGTCATAATAGTACTGCCCACCTCAACACACACGATTCAATTTAAACTACAGTTCTAGCTACAACAATGTTGGCAATATCAGGATCCCTAGTTCACGTAGCATAAATTATCACAACTAATTTTAACATATACCCTCAGTATAAACTGCAATTGAACTAACACACGTGCAATAAAAAATTCATTGTATTGCATTGTAAACTTGCCCTGAAACTACTCTTGTGTGCTTGATACTAGTAGTAATAGTAGTAAAAAGATCTAAGGGATATCATATTATTTTTAAAACAACAAATCAATCACTAGTAGCCTCATGGATTGAATAAAAAATTATAAGCTCTAGACATTTGATTCAACATGTATTTATGATGAAAACTTATCATTTGTGCTTCAATTGCTTGTTGAAGTTTGAAGTGTAAATTCCTTGGCATAATGTTTGATAATAAACTCAACTGGCCAGAGCACATTGGGCAGGTGTTAGGAAAAGGTTACAAACTGCCTCATTTCTTGGAAGGGATGATGGATGTGACAGAGAAGGTAAGGAACTGGGTTAAAAAAATATACTTACTTGAATATGGTAGTATAGTTTGGAACCTATATTTTGGAAAATTTTCTTTTGTGGATAAATGAACAAAAACACTGTAAGAATTTAAATGTAAATTCATACATGTTAAATTTTTAAAATAATAAGTAGAGGGAAATTGATGAGTAGGGGAATTAATTACCACTGGAGCACTTACTCCAAAGAAACTAAAAATTAATTTTATAAAGAGAAGCAATAATACTCAATTTCTGTAGGCTTTGTTATTTATAACTCATCAAAAATGAGCTCTGTCATCTCTTTTTCAATCATTTATATCTATTTATTTGAGTCTCCTTTTTTAACAATATTCTTCCCCCAGTATCTAAATCTAACTAACAGTTGAGAGCAGTCTGGGTCCCAGAAGTACATCACTATGTTCCATGGTGGACATGTTGATACAAAGAGGTGGTTCTTCTGCAGTGTTTGGATCACCATTAGTTGCAGACACTCTACGTACTCTTGCACTGACTGACTTCCAAGTATCAGAAACACGCTCCTTCGGAGGTTTTCTCTTAGTTTCTATCTGAAATTTTTAAAACAGAATAGTTTAGTACAGGCTGGTGAGGAATTTTCTGTTACAGGGATGCTTAATTCTCTCTGTTGTGGATAATATTTTTTTTTCTTTTAACTTCATGATGTTTAAATATTATACAGGGAGATTCTAAGTACTATCCACTTATAGAATTGTAATGATGTAAAAGTTATAAAATACTATCAAAAAATTTGGATATAATACTCTGGTGCTCCTCATTTACAGTCAAGAAATTTAATTTTACTCTCACAGGTTAGCTGTCAATTTATGGCACCACAGAGAACCTGTTGCCGCACTGTTGTAATGCATATATCATTGTTTTAAATAGTTAACTAGTAACTTACCCTATCTCTCATATAATTGGTGCTGCATTTTCTCTCAATCTTATTGATGACAACGCTGTTCTATCCACATGATCATCTGAAAAATGAGCTGTGCATAAGTAACTATAATTAGTTGGGGTCCAATTTTGTCTCCTACAAGCCTTGATCCATTTGGATCGCTGATCTTCATTCTTTGGAAACCTGTATCAAAGAAAAAATATTCTATGTATTGGCTATACAGCCAATTCTTTTTAACTTGAATAACAAACTGTTTATTTCTACAGTCCTTAAATTTTAGTTCATGTTCAAATAGGTTATATTTTCACATTCCATTTCAGTAATTGATAAGAAAGATTTCAAAATCTAGAAAAATAGTTGTAGGCATATTTACGAACAGAAACAAATCATATCTGAAATTTTAAAAATAGCATAAATCAATTTTTAGAACATATAAAAAATTAACACTTCAAAAAACCTCATAGTTTCTGAGCTTACTTAGAAGATATTGTACTGTTAATGGCCTATATAATTTTGCTAGAAAAATCAGTGCATTCATAAATCAGAAGCTAACAATAAATAAATTGTTTGTTCTCATCTAGTACACACCGCATTTCAACCTGCCAAAATTTCCATTAATGTTGCCGCTGCAAAATCAAACTATGTAGACACATCTAAACACAAAAAAAAAGGCATCACGAACTACATCTTCGGACAACAAAGTTTATTTCATCACGTTTAATAGTTCGCACTGCACAAATTATCACAATTAATTTAATCGTACACTTTCAGTGCACAGGTGGCAGATTGGAACTATACCCAGAGAAATCACAGCCTTCTAATCACACCTATTCTGCATGTATACCGGACTTTGTGTCGTGAAAACTGAACAATGGACAAATAGTGATCACTGAACGTTTGCATTTAGCAAGTTCATTCTTATTTAAGATCGCGTAAGATCTATGAATTTTGCTCAGCAATAATACATCATGGGTTTTCCATTAGTTATAATATCCAGTTTGCTTCCATAGAACTGGGAATGATGAATTGAATAGTGAGAGAGTATCGAGTCTGCTGTTCCAATCGGTACGTCTACTACAACTCTTAAATTTTCTCCCATTAAAACTACATTGACTGTCGAAACTTGATAATAGCTGTAAATATTTTCTAGAGTGCACGGAAACAACATGAAAGAGCCGATTGGAAGACTTCTCTGGATCAATTGTAAGTGCTGTAAGTAAACCTTTGGACTCAATAACACATCACTTAGTTTGCTGTTAGTGGCCTGTATAAGGGCTATTCTTAACCTCGTTAGCTCTGTCCTAGTGTTGGTGACTGCTAATACCAATTGTTGTAAAATTTGTGTACTGTATAATTGTCGCGCGAAAACCTTCTCCAACTCCTTGAGATTCTGTTTCATGGCTGTTTGCAATTCTGACGCTTTGTACATGAAAGTACGTGCTAATCGATCGATTATGTAAGTAGTATTAGTTACAGAATCTTCGATGTTTTTCAACATTAAAATTTGTTTTGAAGAACTATTCTGCAATTTGCCGGATGTATGTTTTAGGCTAGCTATCCGCGTACAGAGGTGGTGATAATCCTGTTCATTCAAAGTACCGAAAATTTTACGTAATATAATACCTCCTACCCCTATCAAAGCATGCTTTGACCTGGAGTTCTCCTTGGGAAGTAAGTCGACAAGGTTCTGAAACTCCTCCCTCAGCGAAGCAGATATAATTCTTTGAGACTGGCAGCTATGGTATGAGTGATGTCATCATCAAATGAGGTGATCTGGTGAAAAGCAGCCTCTAAAAAACTAAAGATGTCTTGCAATTGTAAGCTGTGATTGCGTATTTCCACGACATTAATTTGGGCAGGAATGGTCCAGTAAGAACATGAGGTTACAAGGTCTGGTTCCTTGGCAAAGACTGAGTGACGTGACTCCGTACATGTAAATAGGGTGGACGACGGCGGCAAAGCTAGTAACCGAGTCACAGCATACATATTACGGAATCATGTACAGACTTAGTTGAGTCGTTAAAATCCTATTGCCTCTTAAAATATAATTATCTATTCCCTGAAACTAATATTGAATTATTCCTATGGGAGGAATTGTGAGTCCCTTATATTAACCAATTCTACAATCCTACTTAAGCTACTGGTATTCTACTATACTTATTCCGATACAAGTTGGTCGTCGCCCGCCAGGCCTTGCGTCGTCAGCGCTGGTGCAACCAATGTCCGATTAACTCGTCTGGGTTACGCGCAGCCGCCGCCTCGCCTGGAGAATAAGTTACGAGCGACAGAGTTTATTTACAACTACAGAATTCCCTAGCACTACCGTACTAAGGTGGAGCAGAGCTCTCGCTTATACAAATATGCATTATACACCATGACATGGTTAATTTTCCAGAATCACAGGAATACTTTTCCTTTCGTTATGTGTTTCGACTTCACAAATACAACGTTTAACATACATTTCCTTGGATCTAGGAAATCATTTACCGGCAAGGAATCAACCAATACATCTGACCCCGGTTCTGCCTCCATTTCCTTAGATAATGGTAAATGCAGAACCTTACCTGATGATCCCGGAATTGTAAACGCGGCATTGGACCTCACGTCTGACTGCTGTACCCGACTAATGGGGTGGGTGATTTCATTCCCTCCCCTAGGGTACGTCTTCGAGTCTTTGAGCGCCAGTTGGAAGGTTTCATTAAAATGATCCCTTAACCTAATCGAGCACTCTGCGACGTCCAACACCGCCCGGTATCGCTTTAGAAAATCATTCCCTAGGATTCCATGGTACTTTAGGTCCAAGTCTGGAACTATATACATTGTTACCTTGAATTTCCCCTTACCTACAGACAAATCAACTTCTTTAGTACCTAGAACTGGAATTACATGATTTAGATTCACTCCCGTAAGTCTTCAATTCGGTGGCCTTAGGTTTAATTTCATTTTTCACTCCTTGCATCAGATTTCTTAATTATTAAGGGATCGAGATATTAAAGTAAATCAGGAATACTGTAACTAAAACTGTTTGGATGCATTAAACTTGTATGAGTACAGTGACCTACAAGGGAAAGCATCAGTCGCCAAAACAAGTCTGTAGTAAATGTAAGAGTGGCGGAAGAAACCGCACGTAAGCAGATAGTACTCCAGCGTGGAATGTAAACAAGCGCGAAATGTAAAGGTCAGTACACTGCACAGCTCATGACCTGGTGATAATAAGCCAGCGCAATCGGAAGAAAACAGAAGCCATAGGGAAGCGAAGATTTAATGTAAGAATGTAATGTTAATACGAGGACGAAAGAAGACCTCTATGTTGGAATGACTAGCTAGCTAGGGACCAAACAGACCCAAAAAATGTAGAAAAAGGTAAAAAGAAAAAAAAAAAACGTAAAAATTAACATCACGTTGAGGCTTTAGGTGAATGAAGGGTAGTAATAGTCTAAAATATCAAAAGTTACAATATATAGGTTTAGTATAGCAGGAGTGACAAGGCTTCAAATTCTAAATAATTCCATATTCAGGGAAAGATTAGTTACATTGTTAATTAATTTCTCTGTTGTTTGATTGGCTTAAGAAGCTTTGAGGATGGAAAAGGAAAGAATTTTTGTAAATGAAGGTATAGGATTGAAACTTAGGAAGGTGATTGTTGGAAGCGATAGCACAAACTATTTAAATCACAAGCCTGTCTTGAAGTACAAACACAACCAGAGAACTGGGAACCGAATGGGATGCATCAGGTGGCATTAACAGTTTGATGTTATCTCTGTTGCAGGAACAGATATTTGTAAGTATAACGTAAAACTCAGAAGCCTTGCCACACCCCGTGAAGGACGAATAGGAGTAATGATTAGATAGAGTTAGTAATTACAGAAGGTAAACCTTGACTGAAATATAAGCACTTATTTATTTGTTTAAAATTCTAAACATTGGCTTATCCTAACCTAACCACCCCATTCTGGAGATAACTTATCTCGAGAACTAAGCGAGATATCGAAAAAAATTATTCTCCACTTTCGAGTTGTCTCGTCGTGCTACATAAGAATCTATCATTAAATTTGACCTTGGGGAAATTTTTCTACTGAATTTCAACCCGAAATACCTCACTTTTGAGACAGTTTAACTTGAGAATTAAGCACGATATCAAAGAAAATATTCTTAATCTTTGATCTGTCTCGTCGAGTTACATAAAATCCATCATCAAATTAAGGAGCCTCGGTTGCCCTATGATTCCGTTGTTTTTGTGCATATTCCCCCTTGTTTCTATGCCGACCAATATGGCGACCTCTCCACCCCACTTCTCACTACCCTGCTTCACTCCAGTGCGTGGTGAAGGTCCCTTGCGTCGTCTCCACTATCTTCCTTCCTCCAAGGTTCCGACACTACGTCATATATTTATTGTAATGTGTAAGTCTTTGGAAACGAAGTCTGTTGTAAAGTTTTATGTGTGGTTTTCTGGTTTGCTCCTATCAAACAAGCGTCAAGAAAAAAAAGTTTATCTATTGCGTCGTTATTTGAGAGGTTATGTAACTTACCGTAGTGAAATTATAAATCACTTGACAAATCTTTACAAACAAGTTTGACAACACTACATTCCGGGTGACATCGTTTCTCTATACTAAGACTTCGTAGCATTAGGAATATACTTTTTGGAATAAGTTAACACATTTTTCTTCAAACATTGAAATTAAAATGTTGGAGATATAAAAATGGAATTGGTTATTTTTTTGTCATTGGTGTATTCGAAAACAGTAATTGTATATACATTTATATATATATTTCTTTTGTCCGTGTGTATGTCACTTAACTCTTCCTAAACGATTTATCCGATTTTTATGAAATTTTGTATGTGTGGTTAAGTTGATTCGAGAATGGTTTAGATTCACAATTTGATTTGCAAAAGCCCACCCCTCTCCCCTTATAGTCCCTCCCCTCTCTTAATTTCCAATTATCATTATACAAACCCACAATTTTTGTCAGATTTTGATAAAACTTTGCACACGTATACTTTAAACAAGGAGAAAAGTAATGTCTACAATTGGTTTACAGAAACCAACACCTCTCTCCCTTTCCACCCCCTTATGGTAATTTTTGTCAACGTTCTTTACATATAGCTACAGTGAAAGTTGGCACATATATATGCATTTTTTCATGGAGAAGATTTCTGACCAAACAAAAATCCAAAAACCATCCCCTTGTCTCCTCTACACCCCTTAATTCTTATGCCAACCCACCATTTTCGTCCAATTTCGATGGAAATTTGAACGAGTATAGTTTAAAATAAAGCGAAAAATACTGTCAACATTTGGTTTACAAAAACCCAACCCCATTCCCCTTTCAACCCCCTTAATTTTTGTCAATGTTCTATACACAAAGCTACAGTCGACACCTTTTGACCGATCACCATGAAAGTTGGCAAATATATGTACTTTTTCATGGAGAAGGTTTCTGAACAGAAAATTTAAAAACCCTATCCTCTCCCCTTATAAACCCCTTCATTTTTATGCAAACCCATAGTTTTTATACGATTTCGATGGAACTTTCCAAATATATGATCTAAAACAAAGAGAAAACTACTGTGCCCTGTACATTCCCAGCACTCTCTTCATCGTCCCCCTTTCCTCCAATGACTCCCAGCCCGGCACCTTTATCATATCAGTTGCTGTACTGGTCCTGCGATGATCTGCATAAACAAATCCTGCTGCTCTTCTTTGCACACTCTCCAACCCCTGTATTTGATAACCAAAATAAGGTTCCCAAACTACACCACCATATTCAACCAATGGTCTGACCAAAGTTTGGTAACCCAATTCCCTAACTTCTCTCGTACATCCTTTCATCATACTATCCAGTAAATGAAGGATTATGTAACCTTTTCTTACCACCTGGCCAGTTGAGTTTGTTATCAAATGTTATGCCAAGATATTCTTATATAAAATGTATCCTACGGACGAAGGGAAGGTTTCTCGCAGTTTGGTATACCATACAATGTGAATTAGCTGCTCTAAATTACGGTTCTTTTAGTTTATAAATTTTTTGGTGGAGAAGTATGTAATTTTTGAAAATTTTTAATTATTATCTGAAATTATTCTTGACACTATAAATTTCCGCATAAATGATGCGTATTCGAATAATTAAAAAAGTAATAAAGACTGCTTACTCAGCAACGCCGGTACTTACTTACAATTATTTATAGCATTTCCTATGTGTAGTACAGATATTATTTTTAGACATAAATTACAGTCTATATTAATATTACATTAACAGAGTTAGTGGCCACCGTTTAGCGGAGTTCTATTTTTCCAGAGATGAGCTTCATACGTTTACGTCATAGATGAAAATAAACAAATATGCTTTGCTGATGTCACTACAGATCAGGAAATCTCATTTCAAGTAAACGGGAAACTGCAGAACAATAAAGTAATCACTGTTATGACGTTATAACCATGCTGCCAGAGTAAAAGGTACGAAATAGTGAGAAATAATTGTTACTTTCCATAACCGTGTTTTATTATGTTAAGTGTGTTTTTTGGGGGATTCTATCATTACCATCACGCCACAATCTGATGATTGATTCTTATATAACTCGACGAAATAAATCGAAAATATAGAATAAATTTTTTTGATATCTCGCTTGGTTCTCGAGATATCGTATCTCAAAATAGACGTAGTTACTTAGAAATAAGGCCTGAACCAGAAGAAAAATTTCGCTATAGCCAAATTTGAGGATGAATTCGTATGTAACTCGACGAGACAAATGGAAAATAAAGAATAAGGTTTTTTGATATCTCGCTTAGTTCTCGAGATATTGTATCTCAAAAGTGAGGAGGTTAGGGTGAGATCCGGCCTGGACCAGAATTTTTTTTTTTTTCACCACAACCACCATATCTACACGGTGAAAATGCTCTATAGGTGTTTTATTTTCTTCCAATGATTGTTGCTAGAAGCAGAAGGAACTATAACTATGACTGATTTTTAAGATGCTATATCTCTAAAACCAAGCGAGATATCAAAAAAATTTATTCTTTATTTTCGATTTATTTCGTCGAGTTCCACAAGAATTCATCAGATTTTGGCGCCACGGTAATGATAGAACTGCCATTTTTTTTATATATATTCTTTCGGTTTGGAAATATAAAAAATATTTCAAATATCCTAATTTCAAATTTCTTGAGTTAATCTGGAAGGAATATCAATAGGAACATCCAAAATTTCATAAAACAATTCATTTCAAGATGTGAAACAATCCTACACGCGAGAACACATTCCCTTGTAGTGCGATTTGTAACCATGGAACCAAACTAAATTGGTCACTTTTAAGATGATACAGACCTACTTCTAATTTTAACGAAATAAACGACATCGGCAACTGAAAGGTACAATACTTATTTGTTAATTTTTCACTGAACTGCGGAAGCATAATAGGTTAAGAAATCTAATTTGATTACATCGCAGAGATACACAAACCACGAGTAGTTGTAGGCATAAAGTCTTTGTTTAGCGTAGTGGAAATCATGAGGAGATTTTCATGGATGGAAGACATGGAGATTTTCGACAAAGATTGTTAAGTGTACCATCGAGTTCATGGAGGAAGGAAATAAATTGGAGAAGACACAAGAGACCTTCACCTCGCATTGAAGTGAAGCCGGACAGAGGAGGAGTGGGGGGCCATGGCCGCTTCCATAAAGACGGGGAATATGTAGAAAAACCTCAAGGGACTCCAGGATAAACGTGACGCCGCAATCTGATGATGGATTATTATGTAACTCGATGAGACGAATAAGAAATGAAGAATAATGTTTTTTGATATCCTGCTTATTTTTTGGAGATATTCTGTCTCAAATGTGAAATGGTTTTGGTTGAAATTCAGAAGAAAAAATTGGTCAAATTTGATGATGGATTCTTATGTAAAAAGAAGAGACAAATGAAAAATAAAGAATAAAAATTTTCGATATCTCACCTAGTTCTCGAGATATACTGTATCAAAAGTGAGGTGATTGAGTTGAAATGGAGAAGAAAAATTTGGCAAAAGTCAAATTTAATGATTGATTCTTATGTAACACGACGAGACAAATCGAAAATAAAGAATAAAATTTTTCGATATCTTGCTTAGTTTTCGGGATATACTGGTATTGGGTTGATATGCGGCCTGGACCAGCAATTAATTCTGCCAAAGCTACAATTAATTACATGCAGAATGGATATTTCAGTTTTTTTACTACCAGTTGTGGTTAGGTTGAAATGCGGCCTAGACCAGAATAAAAATAGTTATCTTGTTAACATACATCGTAAGCTTGATTGGAAATGGCTGGAAGTAGTTTCCATTGCGATATACGTTTTGTCACTAACTTGGTTCTCATGAAATTACTAACAGTAATAGATAAATTATTTGTCCCTTATGGAACAACAAAACCATTCCGGTACATATTGCTTTTAGACCTAACCATAATCTCCATTAAATTGCCACTACAGAATCAAACTATGTAGACGTATCCACACATGCGTATTTGAATCGTAAACTGTATGTGCAGTAACAACATCGTTTGCTTCATCAAGATTCCTAGATTGCATAGCATAATTTAACACATTTAATTTCATTATACAGTATAAAACTGCAATTTGATGAAAGAAAGTGCAATACTAAATTCACTGAATCGCAATGTAAAATACACCCCGTTAAATATCATTTTCAAAACTTGTTAAAAAGTAATGCTAGTCTAGCAAGGTATGATGATTTTCTACACTACACCAACAAAAATCTGAGAACAAAGTCATCCTATTGAGAGCTATGACTAAATATTTATAGACAGGCACCAAACTTTGTAATACATACTACACACTTCAAGGACAATAATTCAAATGCAACTTACTTATGAAATGATATTCCAGGTTCTTTCCTCTCTTGCCTATTTGTGCAACTGTATGCAATACAAGATGGCATTATAAAACACTTATACACATTACAAAACAAAATAATCACAGTACCTAACAGCATGTGAACATCGCATTTGTTTGGAAGCGCAATATCGCCACTGCGCATGCGCAAGAGTTTAGAGTCTGCTTCACAGATTTAACGTCACTTCTCCTCCATATATTTCCTTCCTCCATGCTAACTCGATCATATTCTTCCATGCAAGTCATGATGCGAGTTAGTGACATGGAAGAAGGAAAATACTTCCTCTATGGTTAGCGAAGACTACTACAGATCTCTTTGGTTTATAGGTCATAGGTATACTTCTGGAGTGTTAAAAAAGAAAAAACATGGAGTCTTGGTCACTTAGATTTTTTTTTGGAACTTTTATTTATTTCTCGTGTCCAGGACATAACAAGTTGAAAAAAAAATAACATTAATTAATTAATATTAAACTATAAACACAATTAAATTGAATGTGACCAGAATTCTGCAATCTTGATGGCCTTCTCGTTTGCCCTATAAAGGTCGTCGATATTGCAGGTTTCAGGGAGATTCCTGCGTATCAGAAGATGTTGTGGGTTCTGAAGCTCACCACATTCACATAGATCGTTGTCATTAGTGTACCCCCATTTTTTAATATTATATTTACATCGGGACACTTCAGTTCTTAATCTGTTTAGAGCCTTCCATATAGCATATGGCTGATTACATCCCGCAGCCGGTGCCTCTTTGATGTCCCTCCACTGTTCTTCAGGCAACGAATTTCGCCATAGTTCTAGACGGCGTGCTCCAGTAGAAGATGTTATGGCTGTAGTTGATTGTACGAAGCTCTTCCTTGACTTCAGCCTTGTGGGTTGAGGTTCGTGTCCAAACAAAGGGTGTCTGGGGTCTGTTTCTTGTTTCCTCTTCTCCCTCTCTGCAGCTGTTTTCTTACGAATGTCAGGTGGTGCTATACCCATGATTTGGTATATTTTACTAATAGGAGTTGGTTTTAGGCAACCTGTTACAATGCGACCAGTATCATTCAATGATATATCAACCTGCTTAGCATGTGCAGAGTTTTGCCAAACTGGTGCTGAGTATTCTGCTGCAGAGAAACTAAGTGCCAGGGCAGATGTACGAAGCACATTTGGATGTGCTCCCCAGGAGGTACTTGTAAGTTTCCGGATGATGTTGTTCCGGGCAGATACTTTAAGTTTCAGATCCTCACAATGGGTTTTGAATGTGAGAGATCGATCAAGCTTTACTCCCAGATATTTTGGAGTATCGCAGTGTAGTAGTTGTTGCCCCCTCCAGTTGATGTTCAACTTCCTTCTGGCTTCTCTGTTTCTGAGATGGAATGCACAGACCTGTGTTTTTCCAGGGTTGGGGTTCAAGTGATTAGCATCGTAATACTTGGCCATATCTTCAAGAGCTCTTGTCAGCTTCACCTCCACCGCCTCAAAGGTTGTGCCTTGAGCTGCAACTGCTGTATCATCAGCATAAATGAATGCTCTTGTTCCAGGAATAATTGGTTGATCATTTGTAAATATGTTGTACAAGAGTGGGGCCAGCACACTACCCTGAGGGAGGCCATTCTTCTGAGCTCTCCATCAACTCTTCTTATTGTGGAGGGTGACGTAAAACCTTCTGTTTTGTAGTAAACACTGGATGACTTGTGTAAGATGGTAGTCTTTTGTGATGGAATATACCTTACTTATCAAAATTTTGTGGTTGACTGTATCATACGCCGCTGTGAGATCGAGGAATGCCACACCTGTAACCTGTCCTCTTTCATACCCATCCTCTATATACTGTGTGAGGTTAAGAATTTGGCCACAGCATGACCTACCAGGTCGAAAACCAGCCTGTTCCTTTATAAGCATTTTGTCAATGCACTCTGAGATACGATTGAGGATCAATCTCTCCAAGACTTTGTATAAATGACAAAGGAGTGAAACTGGTCGGAAGTTTTTGGAACTAACTAAATTACTATACTCATTTTCATAGTTCAGAAGGGAGCGAGTATTGCCAGTACTGGTGGGCAAAAACTCACCAGGTATAGGCTGGGAGGAAAATAAGATTAAAAGCACCTGGAAACAAAGATTTCCAAATACCTTAATATCGGATGCTTTATACTAGTGGTAAAACAGAACACTAGGGGATCTTCCTAGTAAATCCTGGTGATACAATACAATACATTCATTTTTTGTTGATCCCAAAATAAGAGATGCTCTGTGGGCTTTGGAAAGTTGTCAATTTACAATTTAATTTAATTTAATTGCAATGGAGCACAGGCCCCGGTGGCAATTTCCCTACACACCCATCTTCCCCCTATCCTGCACCTACCTACATTTGCCCTATACAAATTTTATCTTTAAATTCTTTCAGAGTTTTCGGTAAATTATTCATCATTTCTCTTGGTAACTCATTCCAATCCCTGACACCCTTACCTAAAAAAGAGAATCTTCCTACACCCTTGTGCCTGAAATCGAGTGCCAGCTTGTGGTCATAGTCATCTTTTCCCTTCCATGCACTACTTTTCATACCTATTGCAATATCTTTCCATGCCTCATCACCAGTATATGCCCTGTACACTCCCATGACCCTCCTCATCCTCCTCCTGTCTTGCAATGAATCCCATTCCAGCTCCTTTATCATATCTGTCACTGATTGCATTCTGCGATAATTTCCAGAAACAAATCTAGCAGCCCTTTTTTGCACCCTCTCCAACTCCTGTATTTGATACATAAAATGAGGGTCCCATACTACACTACCATATTCGAGCAATGGTCTGACCAAAGTTTTGTAACCCAATTCCTTTACTTCTCTCGTACATCCCCTCATCACTCTCTCCAACAAGTGCAGAACTTTGAAACCTTTTCCTACCACCTGTCCTATGTGTCCTGCCCAGTTAAGCTTGTTATCAAATATAATGCCAAGATATTTACATTTCAAGTCTTCAGCAAGCAATTCTTTCCCCACCTTATATTTATAATTAACCTTTTGTTTTTTATTTGTGTATCTAATTAGCTGACTCTTCTTTGCATTTATCTTCATTCCATGTTTACCAACCCAATTAGATATACTGTCCAGATCACCCTGCAATTGTTTACAATCCTCTATCGTTTTGATTCTTTTATACAGCATTATGTCATCTGCAAACAATCTAATTTCAGATAGTAAACAATCAACGCAATTATTCATTAGAATAATGAATAGCAATGGTTCCAATACGCTACCCTGTGAAACATCCATTTTTACATCAACTTCTTTTGATACTAAATTTCCTACCCTAACTTTCTGTTTTCTACCTTTTAAAAATTCTTCTACCCAGCAAATGACTTTCTTATCCACTCCAATGGTTTTTACCTTATTTACTACCATTTTATGGCTTACTCTGTCAAACTCCTTAGACAGATCTAGTGCTACACTATCAATTTGGCCTCCCTTGTCCATTTCATCTGAAATATCTTGCATATATCCCACCAACTGAGATTCGCATGAATATCCTTGCCTGAAACCATGTTACCTGCTTGAAAACCACTTACGTTCCTCACATATATTTCTGATGTGGTTGCATATCAATCATTCCATTAATTTACCTACCACTGATGTCAAACTGATTGGCCTGTAATACTCAACTCTATTTCTCACCCCTCCCTTATGTACCGGTACTACTATTGCACTTTTCCAGTCCTGTGGTAAGCAGCAAGTGTCTATACTCAATTTAAATAATATTTCAAGATAAGGTACAATGTCACATCCGGCTATCTTTAAGATATCTGTAGTAATATTATCCTCACCAGCCCCTTTATTTTTTTTTCCAGCTTTCTTATTTCCTTCATGATTTCCTCAGGATGGATATCAAATTTTTTACTATCGTCATTTCTAATTGTGTTGTTAAGCTCGTTTTCCGAATTAGACCCTCCTGTTTCTGATTCATCGTCCCTAATGCTTTCACTGAACCAGTTACTTAAAATCTCTGCCTTTTTCAAATCGTCAGTAACTTCTTCTCCATCGTTATCTATAAGTGTCTCTACACCCTCCCTTCCCCTCAGTTTCCTGATATAGCCATAGAAATTTCTAGATGCATCAGTCAATGGTCCTCCTGCACTGACAATACTCTTCATAAACCTATCTTTAGCCATTTTCTTTGCTGTTATTAAGTCCTTGTTTAGTTGTTTTAAATATTCCCTACTACCCTGCTGTCTCTTAACTCTGTTATGTTCTTTTCTTACCAACCTCTTTAACCTCCTCACTTCCCTATTATAGTACATAGGTTCTCTACTTCTCTTTATTTTCTGCTTTGGAATAAATTTTTCTTCCCCCTTTCTTATCATCTTCTTGAACTCTTCCCACCTTGACTCTACTGTACCTGAGCCTTCCTTCCATTTGCTGAATTGTTCTCTGAAATATCTCTTCAAATTTGAAACCTGTGCCTTTTTATAATTGTACCTATTTCCCCCTTCAATTTTGGCTACTGGTTAAACAATTGCACAACAAAATAACATAGACACCAGATGTACAGTCATACTTGGTACATTAATTATGTCAACTACATTTACACAAACTATTGTCAGTTATTTTGTAGATGCCTTAGAGATAAATTCCCCAACAGAGTAAAAGGAGTTTTCAATTAAAAACTCTTCGAATTTTTATTTATTTATTTAGGTAATTCACCATATTGATACATTTTTATGTAAATTTGCTTCATCATTCTAATTATAAATATAAGTATACATTTCATGAGGCCATCTAAAAATATATGGTACATAGATATATATACATCAAATTTGGCACAATATTTCTAGTTTATTAACAAATCTGTTTAATATAAAATTTGTCTTACTTTAAATAATCTTCTACCACATTCATCGTTAACCTTTCCTTAATATTTTTTTTTTCCCCTCCTTTAATTTCCACTGGCAGTTTATTGTATAATTTCACTCCCTTGTGGAAAAAACTATTTAAACTTTTACTTTTTAATTAGCTTTGTATGTGGAAATTATTTTTTTGGATTTGTGGAATATGTAGGCTATGGATGGAGCTGTTTGTGGTAAATTCTTGTTAATTGTTTTTTAATATGCATCATAGAATTGAAGATATAACAGGATGGAATTGTCAGGATGCCTAATTTTCTGAATATATCTTCTTCTTGAAGATGTAGCTACTATCCTTACCAACCATTTTTGTAAATACTTTTCTTGCTTGAAGTCTAAAAGACGATTCCGTATAATACTATTGAATGAATATTTTCAAAGTATATTGCTTTGAGGCAATCATGGTTACATACAGGAGCTATAATTCTAAGTGCAAAACATGCAGTGGATATTTTCTTACGCAATAACTGTACACATCATTCCTAGAAACTTTGTACTAGCAACACATTCAATGTTTTCATTATTTAGTTTCAAGTCTATCTGATGAGATTTGCTAACAGAACTGAATTTAATGGTGTTTGTTTTATTCGTATTGAGGGTCAATTTTTTTAAAGACCTGTTTAGGATCTCTATGAGAGCTGAGTTTCCTTTAACCTGAAGTTCATTGATTGAGGGATCACTGATGATTTTAATGTCATTAGCAAATAAAATTTTATCCCAAAGACTGATGCTGGATGTAAAATCATTAACTTAAGTTAGAAATAATATGGGACCTAGAATGCTTCCCTGTGGAACACCTATACTTACATGTCTTGGTTATGACAGGAACTTACATTAAATATTTGAGTCTTCTGGAATTGCAGAGATTTCAACTTTTTGTATTCTATTTGTTAGATATGACTGGAACCAGGATTTTACACTACCCCTTACACTATCGCTATGTTAGAGAAATAATTGTTTTCATAGTTTGCTATTTGTGTTGGGTCACTGATTTTTACTGTGCAGGAGTTTATGGTTTTGTTTGTTCCTGAATTTAATCTTATCATCTGCTAGGATAACTTTCTGAGTTCTCAGGTACTAAGGGAATAAGTGATTAGTAGCTGTTGTAGAGGATTTTGGAAGTTTTAGTAAATAATTGGCCAAAATAGGTCTAGTTATAATAAGGTAGCTCCAGGTTGTTGAGGATGAATGAATCCTGCAACCATAGATAGGTCACATCATTTCCTACTATATGACAAAATTTTATTTTACTAAAAGTCACCATTTTCAAGTTGATATTTTTTATATCTATATTTTTTCGAAACATGTGACTGTTCATTTTATTCTATACCATTTCTACAAATCAAGATTTTTTGAACTTTGTTGTGTTTTAATTTACTCAAACATTTTTGAGTCATCTAAAGTAATGTTCTTTTTTGCTTAAAACATTAAAAAAACCTTATGAAAAAAATTATAAATGATTTTTTATGGTAGTTCAATCTGCTAAAGAGACCATTGTGCATTTTAAACATGTAGTAAAAAAATGATAATTGTGATTTAAAAAAAGGTTTTTGCTATGGTGTGCATACAAATAATAGACAGAATAAATGCAAGTAATATTTTTTATTTCGTTAATTATAAAAATTGTTCAAAATAACTGCTATTTCCTCATATGCACGCCCTAAATCTTTTGATAGACTTACTACTTTTTTTTTTACAATACAGGCTGTCAAAGTCAGACGTGTCAGTAAATTTGTTTACTCTTTTTACGGGTTTTTTAATGTTTTAAGAAAAAAAAAAGAACATAGCTTTAGGTGACTCAAACATCCTTGAGTAGATTTTTAAAAAAGAAAATAGGTTCAAAAAGTCTTAATTTGTAGAAATGTCGTGGAATAAACAACAAAGTTACATATTAAAAAAAAAAAAATTAAAAAATCAATATCTCAAAAATAATGAGACTTTTAATGAAATAAAATTTTGTCGTATAGTAGGACGTGATGTGACCTATCTGCAGTTGCAGGATTATCCTTTCAATCCTGGACGCCCTGTATGTCTGATTAGATGTTTCAGGTAAAGGTTCAGTATACGGAAGGAAGTCATAAGTATTGTGGAGTCTTTGGTCAGACCATTGCTTGAATACGGTAGTGTAGTATTGACCACGTTCTGAGTATCAAACACAGGTATTAGAGGAGAGAAAAAAGGGACAGCTAAATGCCCCTAGTATAAATTACTTCAGGACACAATAAGTGACTGTGATGATAAAGGATCTGGGTTGAGAAGTCTGGGAGTGTACAACGTGTATATTGGTGATGGGGCTTTGAAATATATTGTTAGAAGAACTAGGAGTAGTGTATGGAAGGGAAGAGATTACCACGACCACAAGCTGGCACTCGATTGCAGGCTCAACGGAATGGGAAAATTTTCGTTTGTAGACAAGGGAATCAGATATTGAACAAATCACCAATGACAGTGCTGAACAGTTTACCAAAATCAGTGAAACAGTTTCAAATATAATTCATCAAGAGCAAAATCATATCTCATTCCTATTGTCACATATGCTTTGGAAACATACACACTAACATCAAACGACCTAAACAAGATACAAGCATGAGAAGTGAAGTTTCTTAGAATTGCCCTCCAGAAAACGAGACTGGGTCATATAAAGAATGGTCAGATTGGATCAAATCTTAGAGTTAAAGGAATCCATGGAAGAGACACTTATTATTATTATTAGTCTGCGATTAACTAAAATTGGGTGGCAGAGGGTGCATTGCACCAATCCTAATGTCTAACCATTTGCACATTGGAAGCGATATACGGAATATGGCAGGAGGTGCCCTTGGGCTATTTTTATGTACCCCGATAGGGGCATGGCGAATAGGTCTGGGATGAAGTCCTGTGTACATTCATTGTGTATTCCGGGAGGTCTGATCCAAGATGTGGATCAGGCCATCCCGGATGCCATTGATCGGGCGAGGTGTAGCCAGCTGCGGATTGCAGCTCATGTCGGCACCAACGATGCTTGCCGCCTGGGGTCAGAGACTATCCTCTCTTCGTTCCGGCGGCTTGCTGAAAGGGTGAGCTCTGTGATTGATGATGCAAGATTTCGGCTGAGTTAACTATCTGCAGCATTGTCGATAGAACCGACTGTGGACCTCTGGTTCAGAGCCGAGTCGAGGGTCTAAACCAGAGACTGCAGCGTTTCTGCGATAATCATGGATGCAGATTCCTAGATCTTCGCCATGGGGTCGAGTCGTGTAGGGTTCCCTTGGATAGATCAGGAGTGCACTACACACGTGAATCGGCTACACGGGTGGCAGGGGCCATGTGGAGTGCATTGGGGGATTTTTTAGGCTGAGGCAGGAAGACCCGAAACTGGGATCACAGTTACGGGCAGCCCAATCAAATTCGGCACCATATGTTAGGAGTAGCGTAAATCAGTCTCGACCATTAAAAGTACTCATTATTAACTGTAGACGTGTTTGTAATAAGCAGCCTGAGCTTGAAAGCATTATTAGTAGTACAGAAGCAGATATTGTATTAGGTACTGAAAGCTGGTTAAAACCGGATATAAGTTCAGCAGAAATATTTAACGATAGAATGAATGTTTTCCGTAAGGATAGGTTGAACTCCAATGGAGGCGGTGTATTTATAGCTGTTAGTCAACACCTGTCGTGTAGCGAAATAAATATCGATACGGTCTGTGTAATCCTATGGATTAGACTAAAAGTAGCTAGGACAAAACTTGTATTAGGGTCTTTCTATCGTTCACCAGATGCAGATGTATCTATTGCTGAGGCCTTAAGAACTAATGTAAGTAATATAGCTCGTCAATTTCCAGATTATGTAATAATACTAGGAGGTGACTTCAACTTTCCGTATATCGACTGGAATAATTACATCCACGTTACTGGTAGCCGGGAAAAAACATCCTGTGAAATTATTCTTGACCTTTTCTCAGATCTTAATCTTGAGCAGCTCGTCACTGAACCAACGCGGTGCCACAATGATAACGAAAACATATTAGATATTCTCGTTACGAATAGGCCTGAATTATTCACGGACATTTCTACCACCATGGGAATAAGTGATCATAAAGCTGTAATTGCTACAGTAAAATTAATAGCCGCGCGCAAAAAGAAAAAAGAAATGGTCGTTTACAGGTTTGAAAAGGCCCCGAAGGAGAGTTTAAGAATGTTTTTGAGGGATAATTACATTACCTTTATAGAAGGAAGAGGCTTGGTTGAAGAGATGTGGCTTCAATTCATGCATATAGTCAGGGAAGGTATGGACTTACATATACCGAAAAGGACAATCAGGGATGGGAATGATCCCCCGTGGTATACATGTAAACTTAAACGGTTACTTAAAAAACAAAGGAAGATACATGCACACTCAAGGACGATGATGTATAGGAGTAATTTAGAAAAGTTAGCTGAGACAAGAGAACATGTTAAGAATGCGATGCGCGAGGCTTTTAACGACTTTAGATGCAACTCACTTTCTAAGAGTCTCAACGAAAACCCAAAGAAATTTTGGTCGTATGTAAAAAAAGTTAGTGGTAGTGACAACAATATGTCAGTTCTACTACAAGACGGTCGGGAAGTTGATGACAGTCGCGAAAAGGCTACCGTATTTAACATCGAATTTAAAAATTCTTTCACTGACGAAAACATGGAAAACATTCCCGCTTTTGCACGGCGTGTAGAATTTGAGATGGATCCAGTTCAAATTGATAGAGTAGGTATCATAAAGCAATTAAAGCTCCTGAAGTGGGGGAATGCGCCGGGTCCTGATGGTATTCCAATAAGAGTATTTTTGGAATACGCGGAAGAAATAGAACCATTTCTATCAGATATATTTCGTAAATCTTTAGAAGAAAGAAAAGTACCTTCTGACTGGAAAACAGCGCAGGTGATTCCCATTTTCAAGAAAGGTGATCGGAGAGATCCTAGGAATTATCGACCCATATCTCTAACATCTGTCTGCAGTAGAATTCTGGAGCATGTCATATGCTCTAACGTTATGAAGTTTCTGGATGAAAACGAGTTACTTACAGCAAACCAACACGGATTTCGTAAGAACCGTTCGTGTGAAACCCAACTGGCTCTATTTTCGCATGACGTAATGAAGGTTATCGATGCAGGATCACAAGCTGATGCCATTTTCTTGGATTTCCAGAAGGCTTTTGACTCTGTACCACATAACCGCCTTTTGGCGAAGATTCGAGCGTATGGTATATCTGATCAGATCTGCGAATGGATACGCGATTTTCTAACTGGTCGGTCGCAGTATGTCGTTGTTAACGGGGAAGCCTATTCAAATCTAGGTTACTTCGGGCGTTCCTCAAGGAAGTGTAATAGGACCACTTCTTTTTTTAATTTTTATAAACGATCTCGGTGACAAAGTTAATTGCAGGATGCGATTTTTTGCTGATATTAATTTATAGGGAAGTGGGGTGCCCTGACGATTGCTTAGAAATACAGCGCGATCTGGATGTTATTTCGGAATGGTGCCGTAAATGGCAGCTTACACTTAACTGTAAAAAGTGCAAGGCAATGCAAATAAGTAATAAAAAGACCCCGTTTGCTCACGAGTACAAAGTTAACAATTCAGTTGTTGACACAGTCGATTCCCTGAAGTATCTAGGCGTAACAGTACAAAGCAACATGAAATGGGACTTGCACATAACTTCCGTTGTAGGCAAAGCTAATTCTAAACTACGTTTTATAGGTCGTATTCTGAGAAGCTGCAATGCTCATACAAAGGAAATAGCGTACAAAACACTAGTGCGTCCGCATTTGGAATACTGTTGTGCAATTTGGGATCCATATCGCAAGGGATTGATTGACACGTTAGAAAAAGTACAGAGGAGAGCTGCTCGATTCGTGACCGCTAGTTACAGTCCTTATGTAAGTGTCACAGGGCTGATACGTGGGTTAGGCTGAGATTGTTTGGCGGACAGATGACGTCGTTTTCATTTAAATTTGTTAGAGAATATGCGAAAATCTCTAATTTACGAGTGCAACGAAATACTTCTTCCGCCAACCTATTTAGGTCGCAATGACAGGAGGGATAAGATGCCGTACTGATACATTTATGTATTCTTTCTCTCCTCGTTCTCTCTCCTCGTTCTGTTCGGGATTGGAATACTTTAAAATAGGATTGGTGCTTAGCACCCTCTGCCACCCACAGTAATTGTGAATTGCAGAGTATAGATGTAGATGTCGATTCACCTGGAGCGATCTGGGAAAATCTTGGAAAGCCCAGATCAGGATGAGGTCTTATAGACGTAAATGGTTTTTGCATGTTATAAGAATGAAAAATAGAAATGTACCAAAAGCTTATTTGGAAAAAAAGTATGACGGGCAAAAGACCAGTTGGAAGACCAATAATAAAATGGACAGACTAAGTAGAGGAGGACCTAGAGAGAAGAGGCTGGAACTGGGAATTTATTACGGACAGGAGACAGTAGAAGACGATCGTCTATAACCACCAAGATGGAAGCACAACAAGGCTCATAAACCACGTCCACGAAACTGGAAACTTGATGATAGTGATGATGATGAAAGATCAAAAGTAAGTGGCTGGGGAAGTTTACTCACAGAATTTAAGATTAAAAAAATTATATAAATGGGAAAGTAAGGTGTGTGTCAAAATTTCCATTAGGGCATATGCTCAATAGGAATTAAATTAAATTGACATGTCCTCGATTTCCTTCGGTTAGAAAATATTAAAAGATTTGCCATAGAAAAAACTTTTAAGTCTTCCAGTCTGCCGATTTTTATGTTTGGAGCTCATTTTTTTGCTTCTGAAATCATATTGGGAAGGTAATGGAGTAAGTATCATGTTTGATATATACAGGAGCAGCATGAACCGTGCATCACTCGACTCTCAATATGAGGCGCCCTCCACCGTCCACAGTAACAGGGTCCAGTACCTGAGCGCATTTGCTTGTAAGTAACTGTCATATCTGCACAAATCTTTTAATATAGCTGATATAAAAATTATTTTTGGAATTTATATTAATATCTAGAATCTATTTGTCTTCTCTTTGCACGATTTAGCCACACGGACGATAAACTTAAGGCATTCTATAATTATAATGTGGAGGCTAAAATCCTTGTTGTAAATATCTTGTCAAATGTTTAATAATAAACTTAATTGGGCAGGACAAATGGGGCAGGTGGTACATAGAGACCAGCAATTCCTACTCATTACAATACCTGCAATGAACTAAATTCTTGTCTGAGAGAGAAACAAAGTGATTGATTGTAAATATTTTCTTAGTAAATGGTGTTTTGGAACGGGCTGGTGGGTCAGTGGTAAAAATGTGAGACTGGACATCGAAAGGTCCCCAGTTCGAATCTCAGTCTCAGATTGGATTTTCCAAAGCCCTTAATCCTGCCTTCAGCTGTAGCCCAACTTGCAGTGTAATGTGAAGTACACCAGAACGCGTCTGTGGTTTGAATTCCACGTGAAATTATGGGTGGGCTAACAGAGTTACGTAGTTGAAGTAAGGAGGGAAGGAACTTGCGACCCTACTCCAGTGCCGGGCTGAGTATACCTCCTTTGGGAGGATCCAACCAACCTGCGGATTTTATTTCGTTTCGATGGATGAAAATTGATTAAACGGACTGAATGACTGTTGTAGTCGTGTTAAAATCAGTACACTGCATGATATTTTAATTAAAAGAACAGTAATTGGAAATAATGTGCCGGTAAATGCATTCTGAGTGATATTTTGTTTGTTTGAAAGCATTAAATTTGGTACATGTGCAGTTAATTGCCTGTACATATCCCACATTTCAAGTCTGGTGCTAATTTTTAAAATGTTATAAACCCTATTGAAATTTCTCAGTAGTTTTTCAGTTATTCTGGACAAGTTTCGTTTCATAGAAGTAGAAGACATATTTCCCGATTCTTGAATGAATCTTTTTCTGCTAATTGTTTGTTTACTCTGAAATAGTTGTCGACCTCTCATTCCATAAGTTTGAATAAGGAACGCTTGCATTTGATTATGATCTTTGTTCTGATGTTGACAATATCTGCGTAAATTTGATACTTTTTCAACTTTCTCTAGAAATGCTTGTAACTTCCCCCAATTAACAAAAAATGCTCCTCTTATTTATATCATTCATGTTAATTCCCACATTTAATACAGCTTTTTTAATAAACTTTCATTTACCTTGCTTTTTTTAATATCTTCAAGTAATTCATTGGCTCCCTCCTGTCTTTCTCCAAATGTTACTCTTGAATTATCACACCTTCATGTTGCTTTAATATAATTCCCTAACAACTATTTCAGGAGAGTTAAATTCTCTGGACACTATGTTTTTCTGTCATCTAACTATGTCTTCATCTGTTGTTCTTAGTATGTAAATTCTCTAAACCCCTTTAATATTACTACATAGGAAACAAAACCTATCCCATTATGACTGGAATAAATTAGAAAGGGGAATTCTAAACAATTTACCAAAACTATAAAATTCATAAAGGGCACGAGTACGGTGGGTGATAGAATTTTACTGGAAGAATTTCACATTAAAAAAATAATCATAGTGTGGAAAATTGGTGTGTGGAATCTAAGGCAAACTTTTGTGGGTGTGTACCAGGGCTTGTGTACTCAATCGTAACTACAATTTTGTGCAAAACTTAAGGACGATATAGGAAAAGAAACGTAACATATTAACTACTCAGTGGAATCAATTGTAGTGTGGAAACATGTTGCCAGAGAACAAGTTCTCAGAAAGCTGGACGTTACACGGCCTGACGCGAGCTTGAGTGTGCCAAGCAGCAAACTGTTTCGGTGCATTGTGATGGTGTTCTTCATTATAACCTGGTGTAAGGAATTTGTATAATTTTAAGTCACCATAGTACAGCACACGTATTTGAAGCAGCTATCCCAGGACTTGGTCCATGTAACTTAATTCTTTGCCTACGCTGCTGGCGCAAAGGTTAACCTCTCGTGAGAAACCATCCTCCCATTAACTACTTATTAAGACCTAATGAGCAAATTATGCGCTAGCCACTTGCTGGACATGTGATGAATAGCCAATGAAACTAATTTCCCCCACTCCAGGCCTAACTCGAGAGCGAACTTTCAGACTGACGCTCCGAGAGTTTGTTCTCTGCCATGATGGACACCACATCTAGTCTTCATGTATGAGTAACAGGTATTGGCTAATGCATCCTCTAACACTCTGCTGGCTTGGAAAAGATACTTCGACTGGCTAGATTTTCATTTGTGATATTATTGATTTGCATCAGATCTGTTTCCATGCATTATTTCCACGATTTTCATATATTTGTCAATGTATTTAAGTAATACTTGTAGGAGTGTAGTATCTTCTACCACAAGGCCACGTATCTCAGGTAAAATGAATCTGGGAGTGATTCGATCGAGGCGAACACAGAGTTCTGTGGCGGCACTCTGCTCGGGTCACTACAATGGCTCGGATACAACATCTGGATGACTTTAGAAGATACATCGGGACACTGGAAGTGGGACACGATGTGTCGAGTGTATCCCAGGTATTTGGTATTGCTCACAGCATTGTTCCACGTCCGTGGCGAGCATTCCAAACCAGAGGCACCGCTGTACGAAGGGGCGGAGGTGGTCGACCGCAGTCAACTGCAGCGGCATATGACCTCTACATTATGCAAAAAGAGAGATGGGACCAATGTAAGGTGGTGTTCTCCAGGGTCGGTCTTTTGCCTGTCAACCTCGTGTTTTGTGGACACCCACACATCGGCGGCTCCGTTTGTGACGGTGCCGGGAGCACGAGGGCTGCGCCAAAGGGAGTGGGGTCGCGTGCTCTTCTCAGATTAGAGCAGATTCAGTCTGAATAGTGATTCTGGACGTACCTCATCTGGAGAGAGGTGGGAAAACCTAATGCACGCAGGATCATTATATAACATGATCTCTTTTGTGGTCCAAGTTTGTGGTGTGAGTAGGCGTAATGATGCGTGGGCTTACCGAACTTCAAATCTTTGAACGCGATCCACGCACCGGTCAGAGTTATCGTAATGTCGTACTTCATCCCCGTGTGCATCTTTCTAGGAGTGCATTCAGTCCTGAGTTCATCTTTATGGATGACACTGTGCAATCGTATCGAACATTACAGGTGGAATAGCTTTCGGAATGAGAGAATATTCAGCGAATGGACTTTCCTGCCCTTTCCCCCAACTTAAATCCCATCCATCACGTGTCGGATACGTTGGGGAAACATATTGCAGTAAATCCATATGGACTGACAACCATCCCGCAGTTATCAATCTCGCCGGTGGAGAAATGGAACGCCCTATCACGAGAACTCCTTAGCAAACTTTGTGCTCAGCATGCGAGCACAATGCAGAGCATGCGTCGCTGTATGTGGTGATCAATCAGCATTTTGATATATGTCAGATCTACCCGGAAAAGATCGGTAGTCTGACTGAATGGAGTCCAAGTAGATGGCGCAACATTGGAGGTGGGGTGTGGCTATCCCTCGGACAGTGAGCAGTAACAATAATAATAATTAATAAAATTGTGATGGAGCGCACGCTCCGGTGGCAATCCCCCTACACACCCATTCTTCTCCCTTCCTCCTCCAGCCCACTTTTGCCCTCAACCAATTTTTACTTTATATTCTTTCAGTGTTTTCGGTAAAATTATTTATCACTTCTCTTGGCAATTTATTCCAGTCCCTTATGACTTTTCCTATAAAAGAAAAATTTTCCCGCAACCTTAGGCCTGAAATCAAGTGGCAGCTTGTGGACACATGAATATTCTTGCGTAACCACGAGAATTCAGCTCGCAACAAGGATCCGGTTTATTAGACTTAGCCTCACAATACACAATGACAGATATCCATCTGGTAGCGTGCTCCTGTACTGCAGACCCAAAATACGCATTACCTCCATTTTTTAATGTTAAGGGGATCATAATGAGTCGCAATGGCTTCACTGTTATGTTTTGTCCATAATTAAAAGTGTCATTTCTGTTCTTCTAATCCTGTATTTCTTTCAGTATCCTACTGTGCCAAACAGTAGCAGTTCTTTCTATGTATAGTTCAAGGTTATTCAATCTTTGTTACTTGGTGGTGACACAACATCCCAACGTTGCTTCCGTCTTTACGTTCTGCACATCAGTGTACAATAAACTAGTGAATCACACTTCAGTTGGCTGTTGCTTCTATAATTTGAACTTTATGGAAGGACTGTTGCTGTTAGGTGGAAATACTAAGTTTTATGAAAAAATCGGTTCTATTATTTAAAAGTTGAATATATATGTTAGGCTCAAAGATGAAAATGATCATTGAACGAAAAGATTGCCACAACAGGTTGTTAAGGTTCTTTGGGTGGTTTAATTACTGCCTTAATTAATTAAAAAAGTCCACCAAAAAACAAGGTTATGTGAAGATGTTCGTTTATTTTGATCCAATCAACAAGTCAGCGATATTCACAAGCATAGTTGTTACAATCCAAAGATGCAATACTGAAGACTTGAAAACTGAATGAAAACTTACATGAATGTCTCTGTAACACTGAATGAATACTCTGTCCAAGCGATCTGTTTATATAGAGTCTATCGAATTTACGAGAATTCTTCAAAGGCATCCGCCCGATATTTCTCGATCATTAACAATCACTCAAACAATCAAACATATTAAAAACAATCGGAATTGATACAAAATTAATTAATAACATTACAAAATGATTAGAAAATGGTAATTAGAGATACTTAAATACAAAATTATTTACAGAAATCCTTTCAAATAGTGGAAAATTGTCCTGTAGACATCGTAACATACATTAATACAAGTAATTACAAACTTTTAATAAATTCTCTTGCATCATTCGGTTCTTAAACATATTAAATGGTCTTTAAATAATTTTCTTACATAAAACCAAGTCTATATACACTTATTTACAAGAATTTACAAAATAAACATATCAAATCACTTTCAAGCAAACTTTGGCTCACTACAAATATTTCACACAGTCCAATACTATTCAAAATACAGGTATTAGGGCTGTTACAACCCCTCCACAGGATTCACTTAATTTTACACAGATAAAATTGATTGAATCCGTCACGAATCTAAGCAGGTTGAATGTACACATAATGCTAACACAAACAGGTTAGAATCAATCAACCATAATGACTTTACAATGAACAAATACAATTCTTCATACAACATCTGCACATAGTCCATGACTCTGATTTTGTTTACAATAATTGTCTTTTCTCAGATCCAATCATTTTATCATTTACTGTTTTTACACAACAAACGTTCAATGCCATCACCTTAAGTTACAATTATTTTCACTCCAAATTACACACTTGATGTCTGCTTGTTTATGACAACAGTCTATTTACATTTTACAGCTGATAATTTGTCATCACAATGTAGAAAGTCACAACATCATGAAAACACTAAAATTTTCTACACAAAACTGTCACAAATTATACATTGAAATGCTTACATCTGCATCTGAACTTAAGTACTCACACAAACTATTTACATGCATCAATTCAAAAACTTATTTACATGTAGGGACCCCTCCCCAAACCATGCATTTCAATTAATTCTCATAAGTGGTTTCCAGGAGTTCCCTGGAAACCCAGAACCATGTAAGTCACTTTTTCCTAACCTTCCAGTTTTCTTCAACTTTTGTATACACATTTAATATTACATTTCTATTTTCACAAAGCTTCATTATATACATACAGAAACACAAACTTCCAATCATCTCAGACAACAGACTTTGGTACAACCACACAACAGCTGATACATAAAACGGTTCTGTTTTAACAAATTGATTATCACTTAAAAGCAATGTTGCTGACTCAACTGGTACTACAAATTTATTATTCTCACTACTACAGTTTAGTCCATCATTACTCCCAACCCCACTCTTCATCATCTGATTACTACTTAAACTTACCAACTTATCTGAATCAGTTCCTAAAACTGTTTTAACATCTGGCTTACTGACTTCCTCCACAAAATAATTATTTTTCTCAGAAACTACTACTTCACTATTAGCTTCCACATCAAAGAGAGTACAAAACATAGTGTCATCTAAGTCACATTCTGTACAATTTTCCAAATTAGAAACTGGTTCAGATAAATCATTACTCCCACCCATTTCTTCATTATCATTATCTACACCAAATACAGAGCTAAATAATGTATCAGCTAGGTCAAAGTTAGGACATTTTTCCAACTTAGGGATTGGTACATAAGGCTTTTCACCTCTCTCTCTTCAGAAGATAAATACTTTGACTTACAATTCTCCTCCTCATCTGGGTCTCCTATCCACACCACTGTATCACCTTCATCTTCAAGATATTTGAGAAACTCCTCGATTTCAGCACTTCTACAAACTTCATTACCACCTATGCTAGCACACATAGTCCCAACTATGCCATTCTGGATCTTACAAGTTTCCGATAGCCACACTGTAGTATGCACTATAAATTCTGCACCCCTTTTTGTAATTAGGCAGTGACCATTTCGAAAATCTTCTACATGAAAATTATTACTTTCACACACTGATTCTAGTGATAAGGTACTATGGTGGTCCCCTTCCCACTTTATCTTATTATCAGTCTTTAAATCATCAACATCATTAATTACATCTATCATAACCTCATCCTGAAATTCACTTGCTGCTACCTCTACCTCTTCCAATAAATCTTCTCGGGGATTATTCATAAAAAGGGTATTAACGCTATAGCAGTTGGTACCTGGACCCACAATCTTACCCACCACTGCGGGGCCCGTCACAGAGGGGGTTTTTAGTTTGCCTGCCCTCCATGCTGCCTTTCCCTTTCAGATTGAGGGTTCTGTTCTCTCACTCCCCCATTATCATTCCTTCTTGCATAATTATTACGATCCCGTCCCCTCGATCTACCATCCCTTGACCCATTACCCCTTCTAGGGGGACTCCTGCTGCCCCTCCTATGGTGTTGATGGTGGTAATGTTGTTCATTGAATGACTCCTGGGCATCCAAGCGTCTCAACAATTCAGAAACTCTATCCACATTTACTACATCCAAAGTGGCAATTAAATTTCTTGTTTGCTGAGGTAGCCTAGCTCCTATCAAATCAATGAATTCCTCCTCTCCATAAGGATGGTCTAAGTACTTACAACGGATCCAACATTTATGAAAAAAATCATGTTGAGTTTCCCTACCAGGTTTATACGGCCTACCAGTCATCAACTCCCTCTTTTCTTGAATTTGCCTGCTTGTCGACCAAAAATGTTTCAAAAAGTTTTCTTTAAACAGCTTGTAGTCAGTCACTTCCCTAGCTTGTCTATCACCCCATGCCCTAGCATAAGATTTTAGATGTTTACCCACAAGTGCAATTTTCTTACTATCGGGTAACAAATTAAAATAGTCTGATCTTTCAAAATTATCTATAAATTCAATAGGGTGAAGCCTCCCACTATCATCATAGAATTCAAATTCTTCTTTTACATCGACACTGAAATTTGGACTACCTGTTAAGGGAACCTGACTTAATTGAATCTGCAACCCAGTAACCCTTTTCTCTAACTGATTAACGTTAGATTGGGTTGTCTCCAATCCCTGGGTAAGTTGTTCCTGATGATTTACCAATGTATTAATATTTAATCCCACCTCTTGTCTCAACTCATTGACCCTTTGAGCAACTTTACTATCACTGGCTTGGAATAAAGCAACATATTCCTCCTTTAACTTATCACAAGTTTCACTGACTTCTTTATAAATCAAATTCACACATTCAGTCTTATTCTGTTCACAAATTTCTGTAACCTTTTCAAATTTTTCCTTACATTCTGTTACTACCTTCCCCAATTTAGAATCTAAATTGTTAATATCCTCCTTGAATTGAGAGCTAAAACCCTGAAATTGCTCTGCGATTTTAACATCAAAACATTTAGTCAAATCAGAGAATGTTTTGTCATTGTTTTGTTGCAGTTGAGAAAACTGATCATTGATTTCAGAAAATTTGTTATCCAATTTGGAAAACTTACTATCCAATTGGGAAAACTGAGACTTAATTTCAGAAAATTTGCTATCATTATCACTTTTTAACTCATTCCTTAACTCACTCCTAAATTCAGAAAATTTATTATCGAATTTACCATTGATTTCTGCAAACTGAGAATTAATTTCAGAAAATTTGCTATCGAATCTGGCTACAAAAGACTCTAGAATTGCTTGCAGGTTCTGATTATCAGCCATTTTTTAGTAATTATCAAAATCAACATAAAAAACAAAATTAAGGAAAATTAAAATCTTTCCAATCTGCCACACATTAACATGCAAAATAAATAACTTGAATATTCAATGCCGTACTTACAGTTATTCCTCACTTTTGTATCACATTAAATTTCACTTAGAAGCACTTATTTAACCATTAAACACCACACTGACTTCAAACACTTAACCACACTTTTCACAATTCACTGTAGGAAGACGATTTTGAGGCCGAAGAAAATCCACTCGTCGTCGGAAGATTACCGCCGATTCCCGATAGAAACTCTCCGCCTTAGGCCGAAGAAGGTCTGCTTGGCGTCAAATCCGTGTCGTAGCCGGTCGAAATTTCCTCGTAGGTTATGTTCGCTTATCGCCGATAATCCGTCGCAATTTTCTGCAGATTCTTTTTAGAAGATAAACATCCCACAGATGTTTAAGAACTTCTCGTCATGTCAACGGTCGCCATGTTAAGGTTCTTTGGGTGGTTTAATTACTGCCTTAATTAATTAAAAAAGTCCACCAAAAAACAAGGTTATGTGAAGATGTTCGTTTATTTTGATCTAATCAACAAGTCAGCGATATTCACAAGCATAGTTGTTACAATCCAAAGATGCAATACTGAAGACTTGAAAACTGAATGAAAACTTACATGAATGTCTCTGTAACACTGAATGAATACTCTGTCCAAGCGATCTGTTTATATAGAGTCTATCGAATTTACGAGAATTCTTCAAAGGCATCCGCCCGATATTTCTCGATCATTAACAATCACTCAAACAATCAAACATATTAAAAACAATCGGAATTGATACAAAATTAATTAATAACATTACAAAATGATTAGAAATGGTAATTAGAGATACTTAAATACAAAATTATTTACAGAAATCCTTTCAAATAGTGGAAAATTGTCCTGTAGACATCGTAACATACATTAATACAAGTAATTACAAACTTTTAATAAATTCTCTTGCATCATTCGGTTCTTAAACATATTAAATGGTCTTTAAATAATTTTCTTACCTAAAACTAAGTCTATATACACTTATTTACAAGAATTTACAGAATAAACATATCAAATCACTTTCAAGCAAACTTTGGCTCACTACAAATATTTCACACAGTCCAATACTATTCAAAATACAGGTATTAGGGCTGTTACAAGGTGGCTTATCAGTATCTAAATCTTTGTATTCATAACGAATCGTTCTGGGCTGCAACTAATGTATCTGATTTTTCTTACTTGCCGCGTTACAAGACACAAAAAAAAAGGTTAGTCATCATGTGTTGAGAATGAATCCTGGACCAAATGAGAATCTCACATTGTGACTGTTTTGAATTAGCCACCATGCGTTTTAGCTGTTTTTTTGTAAGTGCTATAGCTCAAATAATGTGTTTTCAAGGAACCAGAACATCGTTTTTTTTTTCTTTTTCACTCAGTGAGCATTTTCGGTCCTTGAGCCTAACACACACACACACACACACATGTGCACTCAGAAGTGCCGAATTTCAACTCATTCGTATTGCTAGCAGCAGTTAGTGATCAAGCCAACAGATGGAGTGGCGATCGTTTACTGCCCTGAGCTTTAGACAGTAGTTAGAAAAACAGCCACAGGCACAGTTCATAAAATGCTGCCACCTGTAGGAGCTTCTCTCAACTAACAGCAGCTTGATAGAAAACAAAGCCAAAAATTCGAATTATAAACAGATAATACAACATACAATTCCAAAGTAACTATTTGTTTCAAACAGAGAACTTAATCTTTAAAACAGTACCCCATTTATCTATTTTTGTTACATACGAAGGGAGAAAGAGTGTTTGTCACGAAACATCACCTTCTATAAGTAATGTGTGACTGTGTTGTGGCGCGCAGTGTCGTTCGGGTACATGACCGTGGGCTGCCACATGGGCTGGCCGTCGCCGGTGCTGGTGTACGTCTTCAAGGAAAACACGACGGAGCCGCCGGACGACGCCACCGAGGGCAACGCGACGGAGCCGCCGGGCAACACCACCGAGCACGACGCGATGGGGCCGCTGGCCAATGCCACCATCACGCAGGGGGACTGGGTGATCTCCATGATGCACATCGGCCAGTTCGTCTTCACGCCGGTGGCCGGCACCCTCGCGAACCACGTCAGTCACTCACACTCCCGGGCATTGACAGACAATGTGTCTGCTTGTGGTAATAATAACAACTACGTGACCTGTGCTGAAATTTGGCGAATGCAATGAATAGTAAGGTTCGGGATCTGTAAGGGTGCTTTCACACCAAATGCGTCTAGTCGCGTCGAGCCCGTCCAGTCCCATCAAGAGCGTCCAGCTGAGTCAACAGGAAAATCCAACCGGTGTACTCACCTTTGTTCATTCACACAGGTAGCGTCTCAGTCCCGTCCGACTTAAGCCGGTCCTGTCGAGTGGAGGGGGAACCCAACCTGTCTTGATTCTGGTGCATCCAGTCCAGTCCAGTCTTATTGTTTCCGTCTTGGTGCAAAGTGCGTGTTTTGAGTAATTTTTTTCATAACCCTCTAAAAATGGATGTTGAGAAATTAATCGAACTGGTTAGAGAACAAAAGGAGATCTATGATGTTAATCATCAGAATCACCACAACAAAGATTTAATTGCTGCCATTTGGAATTAAATTGATCTATTAAAACATCTGGTCAGTTATTTGTATTGTAAATTTTATTTTTTACAATTCTTACTTTAATTCATGCCTATTTTTAATTGATTAAGTAACAAATAAAAATTAGATGTAACGAAGTGATATATGTCCATACTTCAACAATTAATTTGATTATTTTGCCAAGATATAGATCCTATTGGCGAGATGAAATAGTTAGTTAATATTTCCCTGATTCTGATGGCTTCACAACTACCTCTTCTTTCAGAAGTTGGTGGGATAGGGTGAAGCTCATTTACTTCTCTCATCTCATCCAGAAATCGCTTTTCGAATGCATTATCCTGTTCATTTCGTAGAAAGTAACTATGCAAAACACAGGCACTACGAATCATACTTCATTCGAAAATAATTATAAAACTTTAACGGATCGTTCACCAAGTCCGGAAACAAATGAATAAATACGCCATACATATCTCTTCTTAATTTGATTGGATGAACACACAATCGACACATTGATTCATTTATTTTTTTCGGTGGTCTATCCGTCGCAAAACAATAAATTTAAGCAGCTCAACCTCCATCACAAAAATTTTGCTACAGCTGACTTGTATTGACTGGACTTGACCGGATGCGTTTGGTGTGAAACAACAGGACTTGACTGGACTGGACGGGCTTGCACTTGACGGGCCCAGATGTGACTGGATTGACTTGTAGAGACTGGCTTGGTGTGAAACCAGCCTAATAGGATGAAACCAGAAATGCCTCATTTGTTTCAATTGTTTCTTTGTTTAGTGTAATAGGTACATAACAAAAGTTGACACCAGTGAAGCAGTTTATTAATATCTCTGTGATATGTACTAGCGCTATCTCGCGTCTGGTCTGTGATTTGTCTCATACATGCGTCTTTCACAGTTATTACTTTTGCCCTTTAAGGGTCAAATTCCGAAAAATTTCATTCTTAAGAAATTATGTGACCAAAGCAGAGACCTTCATATTTAATATGATAAATCATTTATCTATATTGGTTAGATATCAATGGAGATAAATGACTCGCGGCACAAATACAGGTTGTGGACATATTGATTCTTTTGCCCATTAAAGGTCAAATTATGAACAGTTCCTTTCTTAAAATATGATTTGCCAAAGCGGAAACCTTAATCTCTAAAATAATACCTCATTTCTCGATTTCGAATAGATATCAATGGAGATAAATAGCTCATGACAAATAATACATTATGGAAACATTTATACTTTTGCACTTTAAGGGTCAAATCCCGAAAAACTTCTACCTTAATATGTGATGTCACCAAAATGGAGATCTTTATCTTTAAAATGATATTTCATTTATCGATTTCTGTTTTGATTGCAGTGAGATTAATGGTTCATGGTACAAAAAATCCCATTTTAGGAATATAAACATTTTTGCCCTCCAAGGGTTGATTTCTGATAAATTCCCTTCTTAAAATATGATGTTATCAAAGTGGAGATCTTGAGTTTTAAAATGATGCCTTATTAATACATGTCGATTAGTTATCAAGGGAGATATTGGCTTGTGACAAAAAGGAAAAAAAAATACCTTCCAGAAATATTATATATGATGATGATCAAATTGCGTTGGAGCACACATACCAATGCCAATCTCCCTACACACTCGTCTTTCTCCTTTTCTCTTTCTGCCTACATTTGTCCTCTACTAATTTTTGTTTTAAATTCGATCAGTGTTCTTGGTAAATTATTCATCATTTCTCTTAGTAATTTATTCCAATCCCTTACACCATTTGCTATGAAAGAAAATTTTCCCACACCCTTATGCCTGAATTCAAGTGCCACCTTCTGGTCATGGTTATCTTTACCCTTCTATGCACCTCTCTTAATTTTCGAACCAGTATAGGCCTTGTACACTCCCATGACGCTCTTCACCCTCCTTGTATCCTCCAATGAATCCCACTCAAGCTCCTTTATCATTTTAGTTACCTATTGTGTTTTGGGGTAACTTCTAAAGACAAATCTGGCAGCCCTTATCTGCATCCCCTCCAATTCCTGTATTTGATACCCAAAATGTGGGTCCCATACTACACCACCATATTCAAGCATTGGTCTGAGTTTTGTAACCCAATTCCTTTACTTCTATCGTACATCCCCTCATTACTTTTTCCAACAGGTGAACAATTTTTAACTCTTTCCCTACCACCTGTCTAATGTGTCCTGCCCAGTTAAGACTGCTATCATATCTCAAGCTGAGGTATTTATAGTTCGAGTCTTCAATAAGTAGCTCCTTCCCCACTTTATAATCATAATCAACCTTTAGCTTTTTATCTGTGTACCTAATAAGCTGGCTCTTATTTGCATTTATCTTTATCCCATGTTTACCAACCCACATAGATATCCTGTACAGATCGCCCTGCAGCTGTTTACAGTCCTCCACTGTTTTGATCCTTTTATATAGCATTATGCCTTCAGCAAACAATCTAACTTCTGACAGTAAACCATTAACACAATCATTCATTAGAATAATGAATAGCAATGGCCCCTATGCACTACCCTGTGGAACTCCCATGTTCACGCCTACTTCTTTTGATACTGCATTTCCTACTCTAATGTTTTGCTTTCTACCTTTTAGGAATTCTTCAATCCAGGAAATCATCTTTTTATCAACCCCAATAGTTTTTACCTTACTTACCACCATTTTATGGCTCACTTTGTCAAAAGCCTTTGTAAGATCTAGTGCTAAACTATCAACTTGACTTTCCCTGTCCATTTAATCAGAAATTTCTTACATACGCCTACTATCTGAGATTTGCATGAATATCCTTATCTAAAACCATGTTGCTGACTTGAAAACCAATTACATTCCTCACAGACCCATCTGATATTGTTACATAGTAATCTCTCCATTAATTTACCTGCCACTGATGCCGAACTAATTGGCCTATAGTTTTCAACCTTGTTAGTCACCTATCCTTTATGGACCGGTACTACTATCGCACTTCTCAACTCCTCTGGCAAACAACAAGCATCCAGACTCAATTTAAGTAATGTTTCAAGATAAGGTATAATTTCACATCCTGCTATCTTTAACATATCTGTAGTATATTATTGCCTTCATATCATCTTCATATTTAAATTCAAATTTTCTAATCTGTTCACTTCTAACTATCCAGATAGGCCCGTTTCCTGATATAATGCCTACTGTTCCTGAAATATTGTCCTTGATGGTTTCATGGTACCAGTTACTTAATAACTCTTCCTTTTTTTAAATCCTCAGTTGCATCTTTTTCATCCTTACCAATAATTGTTCAACACCTTCTCTTCCCCTCAGTTTTCTAATGTAGCTATAGAAATTTCTAGGTTCATCAGTTAGTAGTCCCCCTGCACCAATAATATTTTTCATAAACTGATCCTTTGCCAGTTTCTTCAACATTATTAATTGCTTGTTTAATTGTTTCAAGACTTCCCTACTACCTTGCTGTTTCTTAACTCTGTAATGTTCTGATCTCACCAACCTCTTCAACCTTCTTACCTCCCTGTTATAATAAGTAGGTTATGTACGTCTCATTATTTTCCTTTTTTGGAATAAACATTTCTTAAAACTTTTTTTTTATCATTTCCTTGAACTCTTCCCAATTCATCTCCACTGTACTTGTGCCATCCTTCCATTTAATAAAATTAACCCTCGAATATCTTTTCATTTTGAAAATTTGTGCATTTTTATAATTTTATCTTTATTCCTGGCTGCTGTTATACTGAATCCTCTTACATCCATCAGAACTGCACTGTGATCCAGTGTATTTTAATACAACTAAGGAAAATGGAAGCGGCTTCTAGGCGATATAAATAAGAAAAGAAAGGGAAATTAACCCACCACATACCAAAGTGGACGAATGTGATGAGAGAACACTAATGCTGACAAACAACTACACAATATTTCGGCGTCTGCCTTGCTCACAAATAGAAAAACGGGCCATTAGGCTCGGAACGTGTGTGCACAACGAACGTTACCTAATGACTAACCGTGTAGTGGTGGAGGGGAAAGGGGGGGGGGGAACGGCTAAGGAGTAGACTATCGATATTGGTATGCAATGTCTGAGATAATATTTTTAATATATTGGCAGGCGATGGTAAAATGAGCAAATGTAGTAATGGTACGGTATAAACATGGCGGAAAAAATAAATAAAAAATAAATAAATAAATAAAAAATAAAAACGGCGGAAAAAATGGCGGAAAAAAAGAAAGGTAGTGATGAGTTAATTGGATTTTAACGGTGGTTAAGTCCAGGTGGGTGTCTCGTATCCAGGATATTCTGGTATGCTAGTTCCCATCTCCGGAGTTCTGCTGCAGTGGTGCTTTCAGGGAAAACTCTGACTGCTCTCACAGTAAAACAGTCATTGAGGTTGTTGGAATCATGGCTATTGGCATGTTCTGGTACTGGAAGGTACAGGTTGCGTGTGTGAACTGTTTGTCTGTGGCCATTCATTCTAACAGAGAGTTGCTGTGTGGTGAGGCCTATGTAAGAACTGGTGCAATAGCAGCAAGTTAGTTGGTATATAAGATGAGTGGTTGAACAGGTGGCATGTCCAATAATGGGGAAAGTTTCTCCTGTGGTGGGATTGGAATATGTAGTGGTGGGTGGAAGCATACTGCAGGTTTTACAGCGGGGTCTATTACAAGGATAAGATCCATATGGTGCTTTTGGAGAGTCTAACGGAGGGTATTTGTGGACTAAGATGTTCTGAAGATCTGTGTGGTTCAGATACATAGACGACATATTTATGATCTGGACCAACAGCGAAAACCACCTCCTTGAATTCCTCCACTCCCTTAACAATAGCAACAATTCCATCAATTTCACCTGGACTTACTCCCACTCACACATCACATTCCTCGATGTTGACATCATGCTCAGGCACGATGTCCTACATACCGCAGTCCACATCAAACCCACTAATTTACAGCAGTATCTACACTTTGACAGCTGCCATCCATTCCATACCAAACGTTCCCTCCCATACAGCCTTGCCATCCGTGGAAGTCGCATTTGCTCTGACGCTCATTCTCTCCATCAATACTCACAAAACCTATCCCAAGCCCTTATTTCCTGTTGTTACCCCAGGGATCTTGTACATAAACAGATCTCCCACGCGATCAACCACCCTCCACGTAACCACTCTCACTTGTCTCCTACAAAAACCAACCATAGCCCTGCCTTTGTCACTCAGTTCTCTCCTGGCCTCGAGTCCATCAACCATATCTTGCGACAGGGGTATGACTTCCTTCGCTCATTTCCGGAAATGCGTACTCTCCTACCCAAAATTCTACCCAATGTCCCTCGTGCATGTTTTAGCAGACCACCCAATCTTCAGAACATCTTAGTCCATAAATACCCTCCGTTAGACTCTCCAAAAGCACCATATGGATCTTATCCTTGTAATAGACCCCGCTGTAAAACCTGCAGTATGCTTCCACCCACCACTACATATTCCAATCCCACCACAGGAGAAACTTTCTCCATTATTGGACATGCCACCTGTTCAACCACTCATCTTATATACCAACTAACTTGCTGCTATTGCACCAGTTCTTACATAGGCCTCGCCACACAGCAACTTTCTGTTAGAATGAATGGCCACAGACAAACAGTTCACACACGCAACCTGTACCTTCCAGTACCAGAACATGCCAATAGCCATGATTCCAACAACCTCAACGACTGTTTTACTGTGAGAGCAGTCAGAGTTTTCCCCGACAGCACCACTGCAGCAGAACTCCGGAGATGGGAACTAGCATACCAGAATATCCTGGATATGAGACACCCACCTGGACTTAACCACCATTAAAATCCAATTAACTCATCACTACCTTTCTTTTTTTTCCGCCATTTTTATTTATTTATTTTTTTATTTATTTTTTCCGCCATGTTTATACTGTACCATTACTACATTTGCTCATTTTACCATCTGCCAATATATTAAATATATTATCTCAGACATTGCATACCAATATCGATAGTCTACTCCTTAGCCATTCCCCCCCCCCCTTTTCCCCTCCACCACTACACGGTTAGTCATTAGGTAACGTTCGTTGTGCACACACGTTCCGAGCCTAATGGCCCGTTTTTCTATTTGTGAGCAAGGCAGATGCCGAAATATTGTGTATTAGTTTGTCAGCATCAGTGTTCTCTCATCACATCCGTCCACTTTGGTATCCAGTGTATTTTAAGTAAGATATTAGAAGCTAAGCTAGACAACCACTTCCACCAAGCTATAAGACAATAGTAATGTTAAATCCTACAAGCCAACTTTCCTCGAGGTTAAGATATTCTCACTCCGAGCTGTTAAACGGTGTCCCCAGTTAAAGTATAACCATGCCACATACCTGTGAACAGTTGTCAACCAAAGCAATGTTCTCTCCAGCCCAGGCTCCAGCGTGGAGGGTATTTTAAGTCGGTCACCGAGGCAGTTAGTTCAAGCTGTGAGACGATGTAACAGCTACTTTCTAAAGAGTTATTATATAAGGGGACCGATAACCCCTGTCATGTTTCTCAGTTGTGTGAGTGCACACTTTCTTAAACGCACAAGGCCTGGCATTCTGAGTATTAACACTCTGGCCTCGCAATCGGCAGGATGCCAGTTCAAATCTCCCATCTGTGCATCCGGATTTGGGTATTCCATCGTTTCCTCAAATCACTCTATGGTAAAGCAGGTATGATTCCTTCAAAAGGACACAGCTAAATTCATTCCCATTCTTCGCGCACCACATCTTTCCACTCTCTAACGACCTCGAAATCAATGAGGCGTAAAGCCATAAACAAGAAAAAAAAAAAGCCTGGTAGTCAGTGGACATGCACATCACACTTGATATGTAAGCCGCCGTGTGAGTCTGTCCCGGAAAGTTTTATGCAAGTGAGCCATACCGGGCTGTTGCTGAGAAAAAACGTTCGAAGCAGTGCATACGTGGATTAACTGCACTACCAACTGTATCACTTTGACCCCCATTTTGGCAGTGTTCTCGAAATTCAAGCTAGCAGAGATATTAGTCTAATGGACCTTGTGGGCAAAAGCTACATTGTATATTATGTACGTGAATTGGAATGTACAACGGACTCTTCATAAATCTTCCTTGTTACTTGTAGCAGGTGATCTTAATTAGCAATGCCAAACCCACCCATTTCAGACCAATAACACTCAAATCAGGAAAAGTTCATTCCAGCCCTCGTTTCAGAGACATAAAATCTTCAATAGATATTTAGGTGCCATCAGTCACTTACCAATTTATGCAGTTTCATCTGTTCATCACTATTACACTATTACAATTACTCCGCGATTCACTAAAAGTGTTTGGCGGAGGGTGCATTGCACCTATCAGGAAAGGTAATGGTTTGGAAGGGATATGGCAGGAGGTGCCCATGGGCTATTGTGAGGAACCATCCCAGCATTCGCCTGGAGCGATCTAGGGAAACCATGGAAAACCCAGATCTATAGATTATCTGGTGTCAGAGGCAAGAAGATCATCATCGTGAAATAAGAAGAAATACAATAAGTCGATATTGGCCAGGATAGTTGATAACAATCCTGACAGACAATCAATCAATAACTACTTGGCTAGATTAAATGCTCTGGTGTTGTCCTGTTATAATTTCCACAATCAAATCTAGCTGCTCTTCTTTGCACACCTTCCAAATCCTGTATTTGATGGCCAAAATGTGGGTCCCAAACTACACCACCATATTCAACCAATGGTCTGACCAATGTTTTGTTAACCAATTCCCTAACTTCTCTGGTACATCCTCCCATCACCTTCTCCCATAAATGAAGCATTTTGTAACCTTTTCCTACCACCTGCCCAATGTACTCTGCCCAATTGAGTTTGTTATCTACATCTACATCTACATTCATACTGCAGAGTATGATCACAAACATTGTGGGTGGCAGAGGGTGCTAAGCACCAATCCTAAACCCGCCCATTCCAATCCCGAATAGTGCGAGGAAAGAAGGAATACATATAAGTATCAGTACGGCATCTTATTTCTCTAATCTTATCCCTCCGGTCATTGCGACCTAAATAGGTTGGCGGAAGAAGTATTCCATTGCACTCTAAATTTAATTTTTTTTCGCATATTCTCCAATAAATTCGAACGCAAGCTACGTCGTCTGTCTTCCAAACTATCCCAGCCCAATCTATGTATCAATTCTGTGACGCTTTCATAAGGGCTGTAACAACAAGTCACGAATCTAGCGGCTCTCCTCTGCACCCTCTCAACTGAGTCAATCAGAACCTTGCGATACGGATCCCAAACCCCACAACAGTAATCCAGATGCGGACGCACTAGTGTTTTATACGCTATCTCCTTTGTTTGAGCATTACAATTCCTCAAAATACGACCTATGAATCGTAATTTAGAATTTGCCTTGCCTACGACGGAAGTTATGTGCATGTCCCATTTCATGTTACTTTGTACTATCACCCCCAGATACTTCACGGAATCAACCATGTCAACAGGTGAATTGTTTATTTTGTACTCGTGAACAAACTGATTCTTCTTGTTACTTATCCGCATTGCCTTGCACTGTTTGCAATTAAGTGTAAGCTGCCATTTACGGCACCAATTGAAAATAGCATCCAAATCACGCTGAATTTCTAAGCAATCGCCGGAGCACCTTATTTCCCTATAGATAACCGCATCGTCGGCAAACAATCGCAACCAGCATTTGACGTTGTCACCTAGATCGTTTATACATATTAAGAAAAGAAGTGGACCTATTACACTTCCTTGAGGAACGCCCGAAGTAACATTTATCTCAGAAGAGGCTTCCCCGTCAACAACGACATACTGTGATCGACCAGTTAGAAAATCCCGTATCCACTCGCAAATCTGAGCCGAAATACCGTAAGCTCGAATCTTCGCTAAGAGTCGGTTGTGTGGCACAGAATCAAAAGCTTTCTGAAAATCCAAAAAAACTGCATCAACTTGCGAACCTGCATCGATAACTTTCATTATGTCGTGTGAAAATAGGGTTATCAAATGTTATGCCAAGATATTTACACTTCAAGCTTTCGACAAGCATTTCTGATCCCACCCTACGATCATAATTAACCTTCAGTATTTTATCTGTTTACCTTATAAGCTGATTCTTCTAGGCATTTATCTTCATTCCATTGCTGACCTACCAATTTAGATATTCTATCCAGGTCACCCTGCAGCTGTTTACAGTATTCACGTGTTTTGATCCTATTGTATACCATTCTATCTGCAGAATAGCTAGATTCTGATCATAACCCATCAACACTGTCATTCATTAGAATAATGAAAATTACTTTCTCATCCACTCCGATAGCTTTTAACTTATTTACTACAATTTTATGGCTCACTCTGTCAAAAGCCATTGAAAGATCTAGTGCTACACTATAAATTTGGTCTCCCTTATCCATTTCATCTGAAATATCAGTTGCAGGGGCATAGCTGCCATAATGCACCAAGACCCTCAGGCTCAGGGGCCCCCAAGCGCACCTAAGGGGGCCCCTAAGTGCAGCTCAGAGGGCCCACGGGCCTTCAGGGCAAATGGGTGGCCTTATTTTTTTTAAGCTCTACGAAGTCTTATGAGGGCCCCTACGGTAAGGAGCCCCTCACTAGACTTGGTAGAGCCTAAGAAAAGGTCACCCATCTAGCCTGAGGGCTCAAAATAATTTTTCACCAGGACCCTTGTTGACCCAGCTACGCTACTGATCAGTTGGTGCGATATATGCAAGATATTTCAGATGAAATGGATAAGGGAGGCCAAATTGATAGTATAGCACTAGATCTCTCAAAGGCATTTGACAGAGTGAGCCATAAAATGGTAGTAAATAAGTTAAAAACTTTTTGAGTGGATGAGAAAGTGATTTGCTGGGTAAAAGAATTTTTAAAAGGTAGAAAACAGAAAGTTAGGGTAGGAAATGTAGTATCAAAAGAAGTGAAAGTAAAAATGGTATTGCCACAGGGTAGTGTAATGGGGCCATTGTTATTCATTATTCTAATTAATAATTGTGTTGATTGTTTACTATAAGAAATTGGATTGTTTGCAGATGACATAATGCTATATAAAAGGATCAAAATGGTAGAGGAATGTAAACAGCAGCAGGGTGATCTGGACAAGATATCTAGTTGGCTTGGTAACATTAGATACACAGATAAAAAACTAAAGGTGTATTATGATTATAAGATGGAGAAAAAGTGCTTGTTGAAGACTTGAAATGTAAAATCTTGGCATTACGTTTGATAACAAGCTTAAATGGGTGGGACACATTGGACAGGTAGTAGGAAAAGGTTTAAAAATTCTGCACTTGTTGAAGAGAGTGATGAGGGGATGTATGAGAGAAGTTAAGGAATTGGGTTACAAAACTTTGGTCAGACCATTGCTTGAATATGGCACTGTAGTATGGGACCCACATTTTGCTTATAAAATTCAGGAGTTGAAGAGGGTGCAAAAAGGGTTGCTAGATTTGTTTCTGGAAATTACCGCAGAATGCAATCAGTAACGTATATGATAAAAGAACTGGAATGGGATTCATTGCAAGACAGGAGGAGGATGAGGAGGGTCATGGGAGTGTACAGGTCGTATATTGGTGATGAGGCGTCGAATGAAATTGGTGTAAGAATTGAAAGTAATGCATGGAAGGGAAAAGATGAAAATGACCACAAGCTGGCACTCGATTTCAGTCACAAGGGTGTGGGAAGATTCTCTTTTTTGGGGAAGGGTTTCTGGGATTAGAATGAGTTACCAAGAGAAATGATGAATAATTTACCAAAAACGTTGAAAGAATTTAAAGTTAAAATTGGCTGACGGCAAATGTGGGCGGGTGCAGGGAAGGGGAAAGATGGGTGGTAGGGAAATTGCCACCGGGGCCTGTGCTCCATTGGGATTTAATTAAATATTAATGAATAACAATGGTCCCAAAACACTACGTTGTGGCACTCAATTACTTACTTGCACTTCTTTTGATAATGTATTTTCTACTCTAACACTTTGCTTCCTGGCTTTTAAGAATTCCTCTACCCAACAAGTAACTTTTTCATCCAATCCAATAGATTTCAGTTTATTTAAAACCATTTTATAGCTCATTCTGTCAGATGCCTTAGAAAGATCTAGTGCCACACTATCAACTTGGCCTTCCTTGTACAATTCATCTGAAATATCTTGCATATATCCCACTAACTGAGATTCATATGAATATCCTGGCTTAAAGTCATGTTGTTGATCTGATCACTCTTTTCCAATCCTCTGGTAAGCAGCAAGACTCCAAACTCATTTTAAATAAAATTTCAAGTTAAGGTACAATATCGTATCCCACAATCTTCAGGGAGACTCTCCTCTGATTCATTCCTTCCCATCACAGGACGATTGTCCCTAGCTGTCTCACTAAACCAGTCACTCAATATGTCTGCAATTTTGAAAGCCTTATAGACTTCAACACCATTCTTATCTGCAATAACCTTTCTTTCCCCTCAGTTTTCTAATATAGCTATAGAAATTTCTAGATGCATCATTCTGTGGTCGTCCTGAACCAATAATATCCTTCATAAACCCAACCTTTGCTTCTCTCTTTACTCTTATTAATTGCTTGTTTCCTACCATGCTCTCTGTATGCTTGGGAAAGGGACTCCAAATGAGTAAGATTTTATTTAATGTTTCTTGAATTTTATAGATATTTTTCTAGCGAATTTCATTTTCTGAAAATATTTGTTGTCGTGTGGAATGTACAACGGTTTTTTTGACTTCACTAAAAACTACCTTAAGCTCTAAGCAACAGTGGTAGTAAATCTTCGAGCACAAAGCCAAATATTTTCGGTGAAACATACTCAGAATTGAGGAGGTAGAACGAACTCACAGTTTGTGAATCGCAATGCACCACTCATCCAAGTAGCATCCTACCTGTTCTGTCCAGTGCCTGTCTCGTACTATCATCTGTGTGGGAATAGTCCATCGCATAAATCTTGAAGCTATGAACGAAGTAATCAGATCTATTTAATTTAATTGCAGAGGAGCGCACGCTTTGGAGGCAATTTTTCTTACAAACCCATTTCTTCCGTTTCCTGTACCCACCTACTTTTTTAAGTTACAAATTTCAACTGTAAATTCTTTCAATGTTTTTGAAAAATTATTCGTCAATTTTCCTGGTAACTTATTCAATCCGAGACCCCAATACCTACAAAAGAGAATCTTCCCACACCCTTGTGCCTGAAACCGAGTGCCAGCTTGTGGTCATGGACAGCTCTTCCCTTCCATACACTACTCCTTATTCTTACACCAACATACTTTCACCCCTCATCACCAATATACACCTTGTACACACCCATGGTTCTCTACACCCTCCTCCTGTCTTCCAGTGAATCCTGTTCCTCCTCTTTACCGTGTCGGTTGCTGATTGTGTCCTGCGGTAATTTTCAGAGACAAATCTAGCAGCCCTTGTTTGCACCTCTACCAGATCCTGTTTTTGATACAAAAATGTGGGTCACATGCTACACCACCATATTCAAGCAGTGGTCTGACCAAAGTTTTGTAACCCAATTCCTTTGCTTCTCTGGTACATCTGCTCAACACTCTCTCCAACAAATAAAGAATTTTGATACTACCTGTCCAATGTTATGCTGTCCGGTTGAAACTGTCGGTGTGCTTGCAGTGGGGCCGCAAGTGGCTCATCGTGATGTCGGTGGTGCCCGGCGTCGCTTCGTGGATCCTTCTGGCCCTCGCCCATACCCTCACCCAGATCTACATCGGCCGGTTCGTCGCCGGCATGAGCCTCGCCCTGATTATGACCGTCGGGCCCATCTACCTCACGGAGATCGCCTCGGTAAGTGCTACTTCACTGCTCACTTCCGGTTCCACTTTATCTTTCCTCGTTCTTAGTTGTGAAGGTCACACTGAATCTTATCAATTATTGGAGAAGATATATATTTATGCTATTATAAGTTTGTAAGCAAACAGCATGTGTCTCTTTATTTGAACAGGACCCACGCAGAAACTACCACAGCAATTAGGATGAGGTTTCAAATTTTAACAGCTAATGGTCCAAGTAAATATCTGCGGAAATAGCAAATGAACGAGATAATATTTAAATTCATTTCTAGAACGGTAATTATAATATATGGATCATACTGTAGTTGAGATGTCCACTCCTTGCAGAAAAACTGACAATAAAATCACAATCGCTTTTTTTTTTAGGGTCATGTTTCATTTCTTGACTTTGGCTATTTATCTATGCTGTTATCTTAAATTTAAAACATTAATATTAACAGCATATGAGACTCAAATGTATCAAGCGTCAAGTTGTAGCTTTTATCACCTTAGAGTTGGAACGTATAATGTGCTATTTAGTTTTTGACGGCAGCAACATGGAATCAAAGATGGTATCTGCACTCTGTAACAATGAATTTAAGAATCCTGGAGTTTTCAAAATGCAAGTATGCGAATAAATTCCTCAGATGTATTTAATAAAGAATATTCATTCCATAATAACAAAGTATGCACCTATCCATATTTTGACTTATTTTACATGATTCGTACATATTTTGTGGTTTTTAGGTTTCATTGATAGTTTAAGCTCGCTTGATTTTTCGGCTGTAATACACTGGTTGTACCAGAAGAAAAATTTCCATTGGTCTTGCAAGTTGATGATGCATTTTTGTATAATTCGATGAGACATTTCCAGACTTTGCTTGGTTCTGGAGATATAGTAGGTATCACATAGATTTTGTGGTTAAGTCGAAATGTGGCCTGTACCTGAAGAAAAAATTCCATGGCACCGCAATTTTACGATGTCATCTGAAGGCGAGACATTTCGACATTTTACTTAGTTCCAGCTGTATCGTGTGTCAAAGGTTTTGTTAATTTGTTAAAATGCGGCCAGGAGCATTCTTATGTAACAATATGAGTGATTTAGTTTTAGAGATACGATATGTCAAAAGTGATGTGATTAGGATGATGTGCGACCTGGATTAGAAGTAATATTTCCCTCTGTGTCATGAATTTAGGAATATTTTGAATTAAGATATTTAGAAACCTAGGTTAGATAGGGAAGAATTTTGTTCTTTACTTCGATATTTTATTTGGCGTGAATAACATATTGGAGATGGTTATTCTGTACTATTAATTCTGTACCGCATCATAAAATATCTGTCACTTCAGGTCTAGAGTACGTTTCTTTTTACTTTTATATACACTTTTTGTAGAGAAGTATGTATTCAAAAATGGGTATTGCAAATTATAAAGCTATGGCACTTCCAATTACCCTTTTGGTCGAGATAGCATATCAGCCTAACTACATAATATTTGAGTGAATATATTTCGAGAACCAAGTGAGATATCAACAACAAAAAATTATCCTTTACTTTCGATTTGTTTCATTGAGTTCTATAAGAATCCACCATATTGTGGCACGAAGGTAGTGCTAGTATTTTAATAAAAGTTAAATTGCTCCAAGTTGAATTATGTGTCGGCCAGGAGCGATACAGTAGATATAGTCACAATGTAACGATGAAATGTGGGCTGTGTGATGTGATGTTTGGTAGCTGCGTGTGCTTCCAGCCTTACACCTGTTGTAAACCCACACAAGATGTCGTTACTCTGCCGCAGTCTTCAGAAAGCACTCTTCTATACCTTATTATTACTCGAAGACTTAATAGAGATGACAGGAATAATTTAGACTGTGAAAGGAATGTACTGGTATAGTGCTGAGCACTGGGTAGGATTTCTCACAGATTCCAAAGTCAATAATGGCCCTCACCCCGTTGTATGGGAATTTCATTAGTATTACGCATTTAAATGTTTGTCGCTAGGAGGTCGCTACCAAAGAATGTTCACCAGATTCTAAAAGATCATGTTTACACTGTTTTTTTCAAAGCAAAAATTCCCAGGCCGGTACCAGTTCCGAATTACAATGAAAGTTTAAGACATCGAACCTCGTCTTGAAGAAGTCAGGTTTGCAGTTAGAAAACTTGGCACCCAAAATAGCACACGTCGATCTGATTGGGTTACCGTGCGTATTCGACAATCTTTGAGGCTCACGTTACTGCTAGGAAAGATAACAGAAAACGCTCGCAACCCGCCAAAATACTGCCCACGATTCACACGCGGACCCAACACAACACAAAAGCACGTCATCTTTTCTCGACTTCCTCGAAATTACGGCTACTTCAATATGGCTTCCTCTCTCCTTGTTCATCTTGCAGCCAATCGTAATTCTTTTTAGTTGTCACATAATCTAACCAACACCTTGTACACCAGAGATTACTTCTTGGTGTAGTCTGCCCACTCTACTCTATTTTCTCCATTTAACCTTGAGGTTCACTGTTCTGTCTTGCCAGCTAACATACCCTTTGCTGGCTTGACCCCTGTACCTAAACAGTTCACCAAATCTGCATTCTTAACACTTGTGTTACAGTAACTCGGTGTGGCCTATTGTTCTAAAGAAATTTCCACCTGCCGACACGAATGTCACCTTCTAACAGTCCGAGCCACTGATCAGTACGTCAAACCGAGACAGCATCTGAACGCTGCGGGCAGTACGCGGTCTCATTTCGTCGACATCGTTCAGTCAGCCGACACGGGTTAGTCAGTAGCACAACTGTTCTCATTTAGCTTACTTCGGTTTTCCTATTCAGTTTGCTACATTTCTTTGTGTTCACTTATGCAACTGTTCTGATTATTCAGCTTCGCATTTGGGAGTGGTGATAAGAAACTAAGGTTTCAAAACCTGCAGTGAAATACGTACATTTTATTTCATACAACCAATAGAGCCAACTGACAGTACATACATTAGGTTATCTTTTGACATAATTTCCGTATCTCACTTTGTAGGATGAGTCTGAATATTCGCTCCTGGAAAAATCTTTTCTTCACGTGTCCAGCCACAGTGCCGCGAATTGTTTCAACTCCTCGTCTGAAGCGAATTGCTGGCCTCTTGGAGCTCCTTCAGAAGGCCATGGCTGAATTCCTTCCCATTCCTCATACCCAGTCACATCCTGCCTCTAATGACCTCGACCTCGACGAGGCGTAAAGCCGTAGGTATGAAAAAAAAAATGAAATAATAACTGAGTGATGTTAGGAATACCCCAGGAAGACCAAAGCCTATAGGTAGTGACGGATAGTGTAGGGGAAGACAATGGCTTGTGCAAAGTAGTCCCGCCAGTGACCGGAAACTTGATGTATTATTATTATTAAATATTATCTCAATGTTACGAATACATATAATAAGTCAAATCATAAAAAATACAAAGGAAATTGAATTTCGTATGAACTCAAGAGGAGACATGTCATTATTTATTGAGATAAAGAAAGAAAACAAAGGAAAGTACACAGCTACAACATCGCACTCTAATTTACTGTGGTTTTCATGAAAATTCTTCAGCCTGAACTGAGGAGTATGTTTAAAAGAGGACACTCAAAAATAAAGCACAGTATGTACTAGAAACAGGACTTAATGTAACTGGAAGTTTTGGAGCATTCTCCTCAACTGTAGATAAAACTATTAATTATATGATGAATGATTACTGGCAACACAACTCCATTCTCCATTTTGTTTGTTTTATCATGCAAAGCTTTTCACTTCATTCCCAGAAGCATCTTCATTGATTTTTTTCTGTTTGTGTATACATGTCATTATATCTTTATGGTATTACTTTTTGTGAATCTAAATTATGGTGTAAATTATGATATACTTACATCAGTGCAAATTCAATACAAACCGCCTTGTTTTGAAGTATTTGTGTGCTAACTTCTATCAAAATTGCATAAAAACTGTGGGTTTGTATGAACAATGTTGACAGAAATTAAGGGGAGGAGAAAAAGAGGAGAGGGTTTAGGTTTCTTTAAATCAAATGTAATCAGTTTTTTTTCTATTTGTTTTAAAGTATACATATACAAAGTTCCACCAAAATCAAATAATAAATTTTCTGTTTGTGTAAAGAACATTGGAAAAACAAATAAATATCATTTTTACCAACTTCAAAAAAAGGAGGTAGTTCTCAATTCCTCTATATATATTTTTTTTATGTTCAGCGATATCTTCACCAATTTTGAACCGATTTAAGTGGATAGGGTATACCTCCAAAGTGTTCGCATATGAATTTCATTGAGAAACCACCCCTTCTACCCCTTCCACCCCTTAATATTTATACAAATCCACATTTTTTATTCGATCTTGATGAAACTTTGGACATAAATAGTCAAAAATAAAGAGAAAAATACTTTCAACTTTGGTTTAAAAAACTGAAGCCCTCTCCGCCTATCCATCCCCTAAATTTTTACCAACGTTCTTTATACAAAGCTACAGTCAACACCATTTAACTGGTCTCCATTAAAGTTGGCATATACATGTAATTTTCACGGAGAAGGTTTCTGACCAATAAATAAACAAATAAAAACCACCCCATGTCTCCCTTTACATCCCTTCATTTTATAAATATCTACATTTCTTATCTGATTTTGATTGAACTTTGCCCATGTATACTTTAAAACAAAGAGAAAAATCCTGTAAACATTTGGTTAGCCAAAGCTCAACACCATTAACTTTTGTCAATGTTCTTTATAAAAAGCTACAGTCGTTTGACCGATTACCATGAAAGTTGGTGCTTATATGTATTTTATGATGAAGAAGGTGTCTGACTAAAAAATCTAAAAACCACCCCCTCTCCCCATTAAACCACTTAATTTTTATACAAAACCACAGTTTTTATCTGATTTAGACAGAAACTATAAAACAAAAAAGAAAAAATAATGTCAACTTTTGTTTTGCAAAAACTGAACCCCTCTCCCCATTTCAACCCCTTGATTTTTGTCAATTTCTTTTTAGAAAGCTACAGTCGACACCATTTGACCGATCTTTATGGAAGTTGGAACATATACATGCATATTTTTATGTAAAAAATTTCTGACCAAAAAATCAAAAAACTACCATAGGTCCCATTCCCTTAATATTTGTCCAAACCCACATTTTAATCCGAATCGGTGCAACTTCGCATGCATATATTTTAAAAACAAATAGAAAAAGAAAAATACTGTATACATAACTTTCACAAAAACGCAAACCCTATCTCCCTTTTAATTACCGTAAATGTTCTGTATATAAAGCTACCGTTTCTTTATGATTCTGAAGGAAGTATGCACATATATACTGCAAAACAAACAGAAAAATACTGTCCACATTTGGTTTCGAGAGTCCAAACCCCTCTCCTTCCTTTCCATCCCTTAATCTACAGTTTCTATCCAATTCTGAAGGAAATTTGCACATGTATACTTTAAAACATACAGAACAATTGTGTTTAAATTAGGTTGCAGAAACCCAACCCTTCTTCCCACACCCCTCCTAATTGCCAATGTTCTTTATAGATACCCACAGTTTTTATCAGATTTCCATGAAAATCTGCACATGTAAACTTAAAAACAAAGAGAAAAATTCTTCCCACACTAGCTTTACAAAAACCAAACTCTTCGTCTACACACCCCTTAATTGTTTTTATACATACCTACAGTTTTATCTGATATCAATAGAAATTTACCCATGTATACTTTAAATCAAACAGAAAAGGCAGTCTACATTTGGTATACAAAAGCCCAATCCCTCTTCCCCTTTACCCTCACCCCTTTTATTTTCCATGTTCTTTACAAAAATCCACAGTTATAAATCCCATCAAAATCAATTAAGTTATTTTTAAGTCATAAAATAAATGTGTCCTAATGTCTCAACATGTACTTCAGATTTCAGCTTAGATCCCAACCTTTCAAGTTGTGAAGAAACAATTAAAAATCTATATTTTCTGTGTGATGCCAGAGCAAACAGATATATTCCAGAGACAGATCTCTGTATGTGGTATGTATTAATGCCCAGATGTTACATGTTTCGGTTATTGACCAGCAGCTTTAACAGATGTTATGTTAAGTTCGAAACATAGCCTGGACCCAAATGTAAACTGACATTCCTTAAGAAAACACCCAATTCACCCCGTTTGGGAAGTTGTTGTGGTATATACAGACAGAATTCTTTTTTGAAAGCAAGCATTTTAATCCCTGAGCTACCAGGAAGTTTGCAAAATTGGAACTGCTGCGGCATATTTAAAATACAAAACAAACTATAATACCACTAAAAATTTAAAAATAAAATAATTGTTTTAAAAAACATAAAAACCGCCTTCAAAAAAAAAAGTCACTAAAAATTTTAAAATAACTTTATACCTTATAAATCTAAATGGACAATATTTTACATTATTGTCATTGAAATTTTTACATTAATTAGTTATTTTTGGAGTCGGTACCAGCGAAAGCAAGAAAAACAAAAAGATAAAAACAATAATGAATAACAATAATACATAAAAAGCATGTTACTGCTTACCTATAATTAATGCTAGAAACATGTTTTAACAAAATTGAAACATACAGATGATACACCGATGGAAGGCTAAGGAGGCTGAGCCACAGATTAAATTACTATTAGTTTGATTTCCTAAGCTGTCTCCCGCAATAACATTATCTGCCTCACTAAGTGCTGTAATATATTTGGAATTTTTGTTTGTACCTTAAACACCAAAGTTCAGTAATTCGATCTTTGCGATGTGACAGCAGGCACTGACTCCAAAAATAACTAATTAATATAAAAATTTCAATGACAGTAATATAAAATACTGTCCATTTAGATTTACTTTCTCCTAAGCAAAATATAAAGTTATTTAAAAAATTTTAGTGCTTTTTTTAATGCGGTTTTTATGTTTTTTAAAACAATTATTTTATTATGTATTAGATACAAGTATAATCTCTACTCTCACTGCTGTCCAAGTGCAACACGTTATACTTATAGCTACAGATATACTGCTATTACAGCATGCTGGTGACGCGAACCCATTTCATATGTGCAACACGTCACAGCGTGTCAGTGGTGGGAAGTCGCGAACTCCTAGATTTACCCCCGTCCATACATCAGCTACCACACCAATAGAAGTTTTCACTTCAAAAATTATTTATAAATAATTGCATATTTAAAATTGAAGTATTTATAAAACAGCAGCTAATGTGTTGTAAAATAGGTAATATTTATAATTCATTAATGTGTTAATTTTGTAATGCTACAGATGTTTCCTGTAATTTTTACAATAAAGTAGATTCTGATTCTAATGTTAGGATTGTGACTATTCTTAGAGGCATTATATAACTTCCTTTTAAAAATGTATGATTTTCTAATGCCCACAGTCATGGTATTTTTTTCCTTTAGCACAAGTATGGAACCTTTTCAAGGTGAAGTGATTTTCAAAGTAATTTAGGACAGTGGAACTAAAACTATTGTATTTTTCATTCATACTTCGTGCATTGTAAATGTGTTTCCAGTTAGTGGCATTAAGGCAATTTCAAAAACAACTAATTGATTCATCGTTTATTATTCACTGAGCCTTAAAAGAATTACTCTTTGACCTAGTTTCTATTAAAGTGTTGATAGTTACTAACTGGTCATCATGGTATAAACTGGGTTGGAAATAAGGTTAATAATACAAGGGAATAGAGATTTGCAAATACTCTAATAAGGAATGAGAATTTACACAGGTGGTAGAGCAGACTAATGACAAACATCTTTGTCATTAGTACAACAAGAAGTAATTATTGTGGTATACATCTGTTTAATAATCTTCCCAAGAGTGTAAAACAGTTTGCAGATAATAAAGATATATTTAAAGAAAAACTGAGAGATTATCTTATTCGCAACTTCTTCTACTCCATTCAAGTATTTGAACAAATTAATTAATTGTATTCAATATGACTTTTGCAAAATTCAGTTGTAAAAATTAATGTTTATTTTTATTCTCTTTATTTATCTTTGTAACAAATAATTGTTATTACTATGATTATGACTCATATTGTATGTATGTGTATTAACCATGTCATATTTCACATCCCAGAGGTCCTTCCTCAGTAGGGATCCATGAAACAAGATTGATAAATAAATAAATAAGGAACACTAGGTGACAAATTTTTTTGGGTTTATTCCTAATAAAGCCCGATGATAACCTGTGGGGTGTCAAGTAACGGAAGGAATAAGTGATCAAGATGCAGTTCTGATGGATATTAGAGGATTCAGTGAACCAGGAGCCAAAATTGAAGGGGGAAATAGTGTGGTGGGCCTTTTGGGATTGATCCGCGCACGGGTTTGTCAGGATGGTGAGGCCAATTGGGGTGTGGACTTACTTGTGGTTGTATCTAGTACTCCTCTTCTCGCAGATCGGGGCAGCCGTCAGTTACTGATAGTCTGCTGCCTGCTTGCTAGAATAATCGCTATCTCTGACACCCCGCCCTGAGGCGAGCAAACAGGAGAAGGAATACTTTGCCTACTGAAATTATTAATGAATTGGAGACAGTCTACTGCAAGTTTATTGCTGTAGAAGTTTGCGATACATGGCAAGTAATCGCCGAAAGCCACAGTCCACCCCGTTGTCGGTTTGCAGAAAAAAGCACTTAGCGATTAGGCGACGAGCGGATAGCTGGCCGGGTCGGCAAGTCGATGCCCGAGGCGCGTATGATCGGCTCTGGTCTCCAAGTGCCGGCTCCTTGCTACATTACCTAAAACGAAGGCTCGGTTGACCTGCTTAGCGGGGCGGCAATAACCTGTCAGACATCGCACCCATCAAACGAATTGCACATTCCTGAAGTGGCGCCGCCCCGTAAGTGGCGAATCGCCTCTGTCATCAGGTCAACGCCTGGGCTCTTGTCGCTCGAACAAATTCCTGTACTTTAGTAATAGTTACCATAATTCATTACGCCTCTGACAATAGATACAATTACAAAAAAAACTGAAATTTCGAATTTGAAGAGATATTTCAGAGAATGTTTCAGCAATTTGAAGAAGGCATAAGTACAGTAGAGTCAAGGTGGGAAACATTCAAGGAGATAATTACAAAAGGGAGAAGAAAAATTTATTCCAGACCAGAAAATAAAGAACATTGGAGAACCTGTGTATTACAAGGGAGGTGAGGAGGTTAAATAGGTTTTTAAGAAGACAACATAAGAGTTAAGTGACAGCAGGGTAGTAGGGATTATTTGAAACACCTAAACAAGGACTTAAAAATAGCTAAGAAGGTGGCTAAAGATGGGTTTATGATGAGTATTGTCAGTGCAGGGGACCATTTACTGATGCTATCTAGAAATTTCTATGGCTATTTTAGAAAACTGAGGGGAAGGGAGGTTGTTGAGACACTTATAGATAAGGATGGAGAAGAAGTTACTGAGAGTTTGAAAAAGTCAGAGATTTTAAGTAACTGGTTTAGTGAGAGTATTAGGAACAATGAATCGGACACAGGAGGGTCTAACTCGGAAAACGAGCTTAACAACACAATTAGAAATGAACGGACCAAAACATTTGAAATTTATTCGGATGATATTGTGAAGGAAATAAGAAAGCTGAAAAAACATAAAGTGACTGGTATAAATAACATTACTACAGATATCTTAAAGATAGCCGCATATGACATTGTATGTTATCTTGAAATATTACTTAAATTTAGTCTGGATACTTGCTGCTTACCACAGGACGACTGGAAAAGTGAATAGTAGTGCCGGTACATAAAGGAGGGGTGAGAAATAGAGTTGAGAATTACAGGCCAATCAGTTTGACATCAGTGGTAGGTAAATTAATGGAGAGATGGATATGCAACCTCGTCAGAAATATATGTGACGAACGTAAGTGATTTACAAACAGGCAAAATGTGTTCAGGCAAGGATATTCATGCGAATTTCAGTTGGTGAGATATATGCAAGAAATTTCAGATGAAATGGACAAGGGAGGCTAAATAGATAGTATAGCACTAGATCTTTCAAAGGCTTTTGACAGAGTGAGCATAAAATGGCAGGTACATAAGGTAAAAACTATTGGAGTGAATTAGAAAGTGATTGTGCTGGGTAGAAGAATTTTTAAAAGGTAGAAGCAGAAAGTTAGGGTAGGAAATGCAGTATTAAAAGAAGTGGAAGGGAAAATGGGAGTGCCACAGGGGTAGTGTATTCGGACAATTGCTATTCATTATTCTAATGATATAATTGTGTTGATTGCTTACTATCAAAAATTAGTTTGTTTGCAGATGATATAATGTTATATAAAAGGATCAAAATGGTAGAGGAATGTAAACAGATGCAGGGTTATCTGGACAGGATAGCTAGTTGGGTTGGTAAACCATGGGATGAAGATAAATGCATAGAAGAGTCAGCTTATTAGATACACAAATAAAAAAAACTAAGGTGTATTATGATTATAAGGTGGGAAAAAATGCTTGTTGAATACTTGAAATGTAAAATCTTGGCATTACATTTGATAACAAGCTTAACTGTGCAGGTCACAGATTGGACAGGTGGTAGGAAAAGGTTTCAAAATTCTGCACTTGTTGGAGAAAGTGATGAGGGGATGTATGAGAGATGTAAAAGAACTGGGTACAAAACTTTGGTCGGACCATTGCTTGAATATGGTAGTGTAGTATGGGACCCACATTTGAATTATAAAATTCAGGAGTCGGAGAGGGTGCAAAAAGGGATGCTAGATTTGTTCCTGGAAATGATCACAGTAGGCAAGCAGTAACAGATGTGATAAAAGAGCTGGAATGGGACTCATTGGAAGACAGAAGGAGAGTGAAGATGGTCATGGGAGTGTACAAGGCAAATATTGGTGATGAGGCCTGTACAGATATTGGTGTAAGAATTGAAAGTAATGTATGGACGGGTAAAGATGACCATGACTACAAGCTGGTGCTCGATTTCAGGCATAAGAGTGTAGGAAGATTCTTTTTTTTAGGTAAGGGTGTCAGGGATTGGAATAAATTACCAAGAGAAATGATGAATAATTTACGAAAAACTTTGAAAGAATTGAAAATCAAATTTACAGAGGGCTAATGTAGGTGGGTGCATGAATGGGGGGGGGGAGATGGTTGTGTAGGGAAATTACCACTGGAACTTGTGCTCCATTGCAATTTAATTTAATTAGGATTCCAACATGACTTTATAGGTTAAGTTATTTTAAAAACTGCACAATAAATCACCCATTCTGGACTTTGTTAGCTACTTTTTTGTTTTAAAAATGTTAATAAGAGTTCAAATTGGTTTTTAAAATTAGAAATGTTTGTTTTGTAATACAGTTAATATTATGACATTTTTATTATTAAAATGTAGCCATGTTGCAAAGGCTCAAATTGTTGATCAAGAGAATACTTACTCATATTTATATCATCAAAACTCTAACCATTTCTAATATCAGTGACAACTTCTCCTTTCTCAATGTTAGTTCTACAGAAGTGAGAAACTATAGAAACTATTATTAACGTCTGTAATATTTGACACACTGATTCCTGTAGTTACTTAGTGTTCAGTTATGCATGGAACATCTGTTCTATTGAAAGCAATAAATTCATTCATGTGAACTAGCAATTCATCCTCTTTGTTCAATAACTCTCTGATATTTTGATGTAAAATAATAATATAATTTTAATTTTAGTTTCTGAGAACTCATTACTGCTTAAATTAACTTCTATTAATACTCTATGACTTAAACATAGCAGAATACAATATTCTACCTTATCCCAATTTTATTTAAATTGAGTCTGGGCACTTCTTGGTCACAAGAGGACTGGAAAAGTTAAGATAGTATCACTAATCCATAAGGAGGGGCAACAAATTGTGCTCGACATTAGAGGCAGATCAGCTTGACATAAGTGTTAGGTAAATTAATGGGGAGATTGATGTCTAGCCATATCAGAAATATATGTGAAGAAATAATTGATTTTCAAACAAACAACAGTGCTTTAGGCAAGGATACTCATGTGAAAACAGTTAGTGGTCTATGTGCAAGATCTCAGAAGAAATGGACAAGAGAGACAAAACTAATAGTGTAGCTATAGATCTTTCAAAGTATTTTGACAGAGTGAGCCATAAAATGGTAGTAAATAAGGTAAAAACTATTGGAGTGGTTCAAAACTTCATTTACTTGGTAGAAGAATGTTTAGCAAAGAGTTATGGCAGGAAAGCATTATTAAAGAAAAAGCAATGTACAGAAGGGTGTATGCACATGTACGAAAGAATGACCTACTCAGTAATGTACAGTTTGGTTTTAGACAAGGCTTTTCAACAGATTCAGCAATTTTTGCTTTTGTAAACAACATACTAGAAACAATGCATAAAAAATTAAATTCCCTAGGTATATTCTGTGATCTTGCTAAGGCTTTTGACTGTGTTGATCATGAGATTCTACTAGGTAAATTAGACCACTATGGAGTTAGTGGTAAGCCAGGACTTTGGTTTAAATCATACCTGGAAAATAGAAAGCAATGTGTATCACTTGAAAGATTCTAATACAGGAGATGTTATAAACTCAGAATGGGGTATAGTTAAATGTGGTGTGCCTCAGGTTCACTTCTTGCCCTCTGCTGTTCTTAATCTATATAAATGACCTCCCACATATACTAGGTGATAATAAATACGTGGTGCTCTTTTGCAGATGATACTAGCATATCGTTGAAAGACCTATCTGCACAAAACCTCGAAAACACAGCAAATGATGCTATAAAGAAAATTAACAGGTGGTTTAATGCCAACAAACTACTAATTAATTTAGAAAAGTACACAGTTCCTTCAGTTTGTTACAAAAATAAAACAAAGGACAGCTATAATGTGATATCAGAAGGAAAAAGCAATCAGTGAAAGCAGTTTTCACAACAATTCCTGGGTGTATATATAGATAACAAATTGAACTGGAAACAACATATTCAACAACTTCTTAAAAAACTGAATTCTGCAACATTTTCACTGAGGGTAATATCTAGAATAGCTAATATAGAAACCAGAAAGTTAGTATATTTTGCATATTTTCATTTCCCTGCTCACGTATGGCATCTCATTCTGGGGAAACTCGTCACAAGTGCAGAGGGTATTTAAATTGCAGAAGCATGCTATAAGAACTATTTGTGGAGCAAGCCCACAGACGTCGTGCAGAAATCCATTTAAAAACCTGGGTGTACTAACAATGCCAGCACAGTATATATACTCCATACTATCATTTGTAGTAGAAAATCCTGAAAACTTCAATCTTAATGCTGACATACATAGCCATAATACTAGGAATAAATAGAATATGCACAAGGATTACAAATCACTGTCAATTGTACAGAAAGGGTTAAAATTTACTGGAGCTTCCTTATTCAATGTCTTACCCACAGAAATTAAATGTTATCTACAAAAACCCAACTACTTTAAGTCCAAACTGAAAGAGTTTCTGCTTCAGAACCCCATTTTACTCTGTGAAAGAATTTCTGCTTGGAATTTGGTAACTAAGAATGACTGATAAAATAGTATATATGGTGTATGGAAGGGGAAGGTGACAAAGTTGTCCACAATTACTAAAATGATATATGGTTTTTCTTTCTGTTGAAACTTTTGACAAATGAAGTAATTACACTGTTTACAAAATTTCACTCATATATAGTAACTAACATGGGATAGCATGCACTCAAAAACTTCTGTGAAAAATTATCATACAAACAGGTTTTTAAGTAATTGACAGCTTATGAGTTGTTGGTAATATAATTGATATTGTTAATAGGTGTGTGTACTGTTTCACATAAATAGCAACTAACATGATATAATATGTAGTCGCAAATTGTAGTGAAACTTGTCATGGTAACTGGTTGGTAAGAAAATAACTGGTTATTAGATGCTGGTAACAAGTGTATACACTGTTCCACATAATAAGTATTAATTAACTCGGGATTGTATGTGTAGATTACAGGAGATATTGGTTTATACTAATGGGTTGTAGCTAACTTGTCAATATATAATAATATTATCAATTATATAGTAATACTGACATTAAAAATAAGTGTATGTACTGTTCCACATCCCCGAGATTATTCTCACATGGGATCAAAGTGAACATATCTATCTATCTATCTAAAAAGGTAGTGTATTGGGTGTAAGACCGAGATGTGCACTGGGGTTGGTGCACAAACTTGAATCTTAACTGTGATCGTGCAAACCTAAGGTGTTACAGTACTGACTTGGCTCTTAACACAGTCGCCACCGTAGTTTTAACCAAGAAACTAGGGAAAGGTGATAGTTCAATCATGAAAGTTCACTTCTGATATGATGAGTATATTCTTCAAAATGTTACAAAGTCAAAGTACTGCACAGGCAATCAGACAACCTTTCCAAAACTAATTAACAGATTCGACTGACCATTCGAGCACGACCAAACCCCACGCTACCACGTTTTCTTAGCTACATGAGTTCTTCAATTAAAGCTCCACCCATGATGACAAAGTTTCTACCGATATTAAACAAACTAGCAGTTTGCCGCGCCACGAGCCCAGAGCTGGCCACCTTACTACATAATGCGTCTACACCGACTAACTGCTGCTTCTTGAATGGGGCGAGCTTAGGCTCTGGAGGGGGTATATATAGGATTGGACCGTGTGAACTTCCTTATCTCGATTTTCCCAGGGATTTGATGTGATAGCTGATCAGTTTCAGACAAATGTTGCGAAATCTAATTTGACCATGACAGTAAAAATCATCCTAGCTCTCTGTAATTTTGGTAGTAGCAAGATATTATTATAAACATCAAATTAAGTTATTATAAAAAAAATTGTAACTTTAATAGTTTCGCCAGAAAAGAGTCATAAAGATGTGATTGCCATAACTTCCGAAATATTGCTCCTATTGAGCTGAAACAAATTTAATTCTACTCTCCTATTGCTCATCTATTACCTGATATCAAATAAAGAATTTTACCTAATTTTGAAAGTGGCCTAAAACTCGAAAATAAAATTTAATGTCTTGAAATATTCCGAATATCGACTTGAAAATAACTCTAAACAAATTTCCCTCATGAAAAACTATTACTGTAAAAATTTGGAATCTCTAAGTCTATTCCCTGATTTATTACGAATTTTTATGAATATCACTCCACCTGAACGCCGAGCAATTGCATCATTTTGTCCAAGCGCTTTCTCGCGCCAAAACCCAATTTATTTTATTACAATTAAATGCTTTAATATTTTGAAATAGAACTTTTCCAGAAATCTTTAGCTCTAAATAAACTTTACCCTGAATATAATTTCTTTTCATGAATCCCCGAAAAAGACTAAAATATCGAACTTTTACCTGAATCACATGTCTGGCTATATCAAATTATATTCAAAAATGGTCTTTAGAATGCATGAATCTTTCTAATATTTTAATATGTTCTTTAAACCGAAATTATGATGCTTTTTATCTATCACTTGATTCCTTAACTGTTTTCTAATATCTAAATACTTCGAGTTTAAAGTGGAAAATTACGTGATAAAATTCTAAACTGGCAAATCACTTTTAAACATATTCAGACTCTAAGTAAGATCTTTTAACAGCAAAACTAATCATCTACTGGCTATCTATTTACCTAAACATCTTTTGAACTAAAGAAATATCTTGATTTAATGAAATTAAAAGAAAGTCAAATACTACCTATTCAAATCTAAGGTTATGTTTCTTAACAGCTGTTTAAATGAATTTAACTATTGAATTTACTGCTAACACTTGAATAAATGCTTATATAGGACATATTACTGGGAAATATTATAAAATTGACTATAAAAATGACTTTAAAATGGTGGTCCCATATCCTTCAACTGAACTCGCTATCACAGCAACTAATTTCGTTATGCGAAATTCTAAGATGTGTTACATGGGATCATTACTTTTCAGTATTGTAATTAATGATTGTGCTAATGATTTACTGTCAGTAATTAGAGTGTTTGCAGATGAATTAGTGCTATATAAAAGGAACATACTGGTAGAGGACTGTGAACAGTTGCATGGTGATCTGGACCGGACATGTAGCATGGTTGGTCAACATGGGAGGAAGATAAATGCAAAAAAGAGTCAGCTTAATAGGTACACAGATAAAAAAAAAACTAAAGGTTGATAATGATTGTAAGGTGGGAAAGGAAATGATTGTTGATGATTTAAGGTGTAAAAATAAAATAATCCGTTACCAGCCAAGCTCTATTATTCCTGAGACAAGCGATTCCCTGGGTATTCAACAATTGGTAACGGGGTGTGACATTTGGCAAAAAATTTATTTTCAATGACCACTTCCTCATAGGTAAAGAAGAGGATTCATTTTTTCTGAAAACCTCAGTGTAATAATGTGAAGTGAAAATTTAACACTAGAAACAAAATTACAAATATATAGAGAACAGTGAACAATATGAGTATGTTTTACCTACAAAGGATCCAAAATTCATTTCTTAGACAAATCCTGAATGCACTGAGATTCATGCCAGTAGTAGATCTCCATGCTGCCACAAATATTCCATTCATAAGAGAAAAGATTAGATACTAATAAGATATATATATATATATATATATAATAACAATGAAAAAAAAAAAAACGCTAAGTAGCGGAAAGGAATCAAATTAGGATAGGGAAATGAGCCACCACTTACCTTTAGATGATGGATGTGGGGCGCGAACACACAGAAAAGACACAAACACAAATAATAAAGAAATTTTCGGGGAAAAAACCCTTCGTCAACAAGAGAACATTAAGGGAGGTGGGTGCAGCTGGAGATTGCCTCACAGAAGGTATTACAAAAAAGGATAGTGAAATGAACCACCACTTACCTCAAATGATGTTTCATGGTGTGAACACATAAAAAAACACAAGAACAGGAAAACAATGAATATTTCGGGTCTTGGGCCTTTGTCAGTCGAGAACATTATGAGCAGAGGGTTGTGTAGGAAACTTATAGTAAAAGTAAAAGCAAAAAGATAGGATGGAATCTTCATCTGTCTGACTGTGGAAAGCATGTGGGAGAGAAGCAACTATGGACACAATATTCATACTGCCCGCTTATTGACGTGTCCACCTGTTTCAGAACGAAATCCGCGGCAAGCTGGCCACATCGTTCCTGGTGATGATGAACCTGGGTATCTTGATGGAGTACATCGTGGGGCCGCGAGTGTCGTTCGAAGCGCTGGCCGCCTTCTCGATCCTGCCACTGGTGGTCTTCGTGATGACGTTCACTCTGGTACCGGAGGCTCCGACTTTCTTGCTCGCCATGGGGAATCGTCTGCAAGCGGGCAGGTAAAGATACCATCGTTATTATTTTAATAACTATGTCGGAGCTGATGTCTCAGAGGTAATATTCTTACACACCACATATATTATTTCTAAAGGGTGTTTTTTTGTCACAAAATATAATTTTTTCTATAATGTGCTTTTTTTCACAAGCAATTTTGTCAATTTTGTTACCAAAACAAAATCAAGAAATGAGTAATTACTTTAAATATGAAGGTTTTCACTTTCGTCGCGTTATATCTTAAGAAAGTAGTTTTTCGGAACTTGATTCTTAAAGGGCAAAAGTATCAATATTTCTACATGCTTTTTTGTCATAAGTCATTTATCTCCTTTGATTCCTTACTCAAATAGAAATAACTAGATGAGCTGTGCGAAAATTTCACAAATGTAGTGATCAGGAAGGTTTATTGTTTCATCTACATCTACACATCTACATATATACTCTGCAATTCACAAAATTGTGGGTGGCAGAGGGTGCTCAGCACCAAAGCTAATCTCTTTGCTGTGCATTCCAATCCCTAATGGTACGAGGGAAAAAAGAATTCATATAAGAATCAGTCCGGCACCTTATTTCTCTAATTTTATCTTTCCTGTCCTTCCGACTCAAATAGGTTGGTGGAAGAAGTATTTCACTACACTCATGAGTGAAAGTTGGAGTACGCATGTTTTCCAATAAGTTTAAACGAAACGTGCGTCGTCTATCTACCAGAGACTCGCAACCTAATCTACTAATCAGTTCTGTGACGCTTTCATAAGGACTGTAGCAAGCGGTCACGAATCGAGCGGCTCTTCTCTGTACTTTCTCTATACTTTCGATCAATCCCTTATTGTAATAAGTATGTAACAAAATACTTACAACATATTACGAAACAATTATATAAAATTTTGAACATGTAAATCATATGTATGACAAACTGTCACTGACCTTAACAGATCACAACTGACCTAACCGAAACACACACACAATATCCACATGTCAGTGATATGTGTTGCTGTAATCATAGCCTGTGAGAACATTTCGTGAATAAAATGTTTACGTAGGAACCACATAGAAAAACTGAAAAAATATCCGGTAAGCCAGTAATTGCACAGGAAACACGCAGTTTATTGAAACACACAGTGATCAGTGGTGTTGCTGTTTATCGGTGACACACTCAATCCTTGTCGGCACCAGTGAAACAGTTTATTAATATCTCTGTGATGTGTGCTTCTGCTGTCTAGTGACTTAGCTCTGAAGTGTCTCCAGTTTGTGACTTTCATAGTTATTACTTTTGTCCTTCAAGGGTCCAGTTTTGAAATATTTTGTTCTTAATCTATTGTGCTGCCTAAGTAGAGATCTTAATCCTTATAATGGTGCCTCATTTATGGATTTTGGTAAAGGATAAAGAGAGATAAATGGCTTGTAACAAAGAACACTATATGGAAGTAATAATACTTTGTGCCTGTAAGGGCAAAATTCCGAAAAAATTCTTTTTTTAAGATATAATGTGACTGAACTGCAGACACTAATATCTAAAATAACACATAATTTCTCACATTCGATTATATATCGAGAGAAAATAATGGCTCATGACACAAGAATGCATTGTAGAACCATTGATACTTTTCCCTTAATGTGTTTGAATTAAAAAAAAAATTCTTTATCTATGATGTCACCAAGGCAGAGACATAACTCTTCATAATCCTATTTCATTTATCGATTTTGTGGCTCAAGACACAAAATAACGCATTTTAGAAATATTGGTGTCAAATATTGAAAAATTAGTTTCTTAAAATATATCAGCACAAAAGCTGATACCTCAAGCTTTAAAATGGTACCGCATTTATCAATTTTGGTTCAGTATGGAGAGAGATAATGCCTTCTGACAAAAAAAAAAAAAAAAAAAAACCTTGTAGAAATAATATAAATGATGGGGTATCATTTTAAAGATTAAGGTCTTTACTTAGATATCATCATAAATTAAGAAAGACATTTTACAGAATTTCCCCCTTAAATTGCAAAAGTAATAAGTATGAAAAGTAGTGCATGGAAGGGAAAAGATGACCATGACCACAAGCTGGCACTCGATTTCAGGCATAAGGGTGTGGGAAGATTCTCTTTTTTAGGTAAGGGTGTCAGGGATTGGAATGAGTTACCAAGAGAAATGATGAATAATTTACCGAAAACTTTGAAGGAATTTAAAGATAAAATTTGTAGAGGGCAAATGTAGGTGGGTGCAGGATAGGGGGAAGATGGGTGTGTAGGGAAATTGCCACCGGAGCCTGTGCTCCATTGCAATTAAATTAAATTAAATTAATTTGAGACAGTTCAGAGCCAAGCCACTAGATCACAGTCGTGTGTTATTTGTACAATAAATAGTTTTTCGAACATGTGTGTGTGTGTTACAGAAACATTTCTGTTTTACTATACAGTTCCTATGTAAACATTTTATTTGCGAAATTATCTCACAGGCAATGATCTCAGCACCACATATCACAGAGATATGGATATGCTGAGCACATTTTGTTCAGGTTAGTTCTGTTAAGGTTAGTAACAGTTTGCCATGCATATGTTTTAAGCATGCAAAACATTTCCATAACCCAAGAATTCAGTTCACTATGGTTGTGGAAGAAAATGGACAACTGCCATTTCTCGATGTCCTTGTTAACAAGCGAGGCGATGGAAGTTTGGGTCACACTGTGTATCGCAAGGCAACCCACACTAATAGGTATCTGCACGCCATGCCGACCATCATCCGGCAACGAAGAGAGGCATATTGACATCACTCAACTTAAGAGCTAAGACAGTATGTGACTCGGAAAGTCTGAATGAAGAAATGGAGACACTTACAAAAATATTCCAAGCCAACGGCTATAGTGAATCTGACATCAGGAGGGTTTTAAGACCCAAAAAACCTATGGGAGACATCAACTTATCCCATGATATTAAAGTGCCAACAAAATTTGCCTGTCTCCCATACATACAGGGTATCACAGACCGGATTGGGAAACTGTTAAAGCGGGTGGAGGTGCGAATAGTATATAAGGCTAACTGCAAACTTGGTCAGTCACTGACAAAGGTAAAAGACAAATTATACCCACACCAGCTTATGGGTGTTTACGAAATCCCCTGCAGCTGTGGCAGTGTTTATATCGGTGAGACAGGTCGCACTGTGGCGGAGAGACTTAAAGAACATATCCACCACTACAAATATAACAACAGCGACAAATCCGCCGTAGTCCGCCATGCTATTAATACCGGGCATGAAGTAAAATTTCAAGAAACGAGGCTACTGTGGAGAGAAGACCAGTGGTGGCCCCGACGGGTGAAAGAGGCAGCAGAAATTTTAAAAAATACCAACAACATCAACGAAGATAGCGGCCTTTTACTCTGCGATGCTTGGCGCTCGTAGCTATGTCAACATAAACAGTATCTCTGACGAAGGCTGGAGGATACCAGCCGAAAGCTTAGGTAATGAAATAAACAACGCGGCATAACCAAAAAGTCCATTAATCATGAACAAAGATGGCCGTGGAAGTCTGAGGAATCATTTTCATAATTGTTTCATACCTATTACTCTAAACAAATAAACAGTTGCTACAAGTGAGGCAGTTCTCCTGTCATCCTTCACAAATCACCAACCTTACCATTCATTGTATTTTATTCATGAAAATTTTTCCCTGGTCATGTAGTGTTCTTATAATTAAGAAATATTTTTACCTTAGAGTCCTTCATGGTTCAAGGTATATTGTTTGTTCCCTCTTTATCTTACTCCCCTTCCCATAAATGAAAATATTCCCACTCCCTTGCATATGAAATCAATTGATAGTTTACCATCTTAAAATTTTGGGAGTGAAAAGGTGGAGAGGGCTGAGTTTCTGCAGACCAAATGTTGACAGTATTTTTCTCTTTGTTTTAAAATACACATATACAAAGTTCTATCAAAATCAGATAAAAAATGTGAGTTTGTATAAAAATTGAGGGATTTAATTTTTTGTTCAGAAACCTTCTCCATAAAAAAAAAACCACATGTAAATGCCAATTTTCATGAGATCAGTCAACTGGTTGTAACAGCCCTCACACTTGAACTTTAAATAGAATTGTATTTTATGAAGTATTTGCAGTGAGCTAAAGTTTGCTTGAATATGATCTTGTATGTTTGTTTTTCAGTTAACTGTAAATCAATGTAAATAGACTTTGTTTTGTGTTGGTAGTGTTGTATGCAATCTCTGGATTGAATGAATGCATGTAAGCAGTATCGTTGACGTGTTGTTTGAAAATAAACGCAAGTCTAAACTGAAATACATCGTGGACTACTTAATTATCACTACTTAAACCACAAATAATCTCACATGGTGCCAACTATAGCTTTTTAAAAACAACATTGAAAAAAATTAAGGTGGTGGGAAAGGGGTTAAGTTTTTGCAAACTAAATGTCGACTGTACTTTTCTCGTTATTTTAAAGTACACATGTGGAAAGTTCTATTGAAATCGAATAAAAAATGTAGCTTTGTATAAAAATTAAGGGGTCTAAAGGGCGATAGGGGTTGGTGTTAGGACTTTTTTGGTCAGAAGTTTTCTCCATGAAAAAAAAAATATATATATTGTAGATTTCATGGTTATCGATCAGTGTCGACTGTATCTTTGTATAAAGATTATTGACAAAAATTAAGGGGGTGGAAAGAGAGAGAGAGGTTACGCTCTTCAAACCTAAAATTGACAGTATTTTTCTCTTTGTTTTAAAGTATATATGTTGCAAAGTTTTATCAAAATCAGATAAAAAAATGTGCTTTCGTATAAAAATTAGTGGGAGTAAAGGGGAAGTGGGGGTGGTTTTTCATTTTTTTTGGTCAGAAACTTTGGCATGAAAAATATATATGCCAATTTTCATGGATATCAGTCAAATAATGTCGACTATAGCTTTTTGAGAACAATATTAAGAAAAATTAGTAGGATGGAAAGTGGGAGAAGTGTTGGGTTTTTGTAAACCAAATGTTGACAGTATTTTTCATTTTATTTTAAATTACACTTGTGCAAATATCCATAGAAATCACATAAAAAATTTGGGTTTGTATAAAAATTAAGGGATGTAAAAGTGCAGTTTCCCAGTGAAATTTATATGGGACCACTTTGAAGGTATACCATATCCACTTAAAAAAAAATCATTAATATCAGTTCACAATTGGTGAAGATATCACTGAAAATACATCCAAAAAAATACAATTGAACTGAGCACCTCCTCTTTTTTGAAGTCGGTTAAAAAGTATATTTCATAGGGATGTAAGATCATGAAGTGGAACCCTAAAAAGAAAGTTCCTTAATTTTTAATAGAGTATGTAGTCACATAAGTGACATTAGTTTTGTTTTCATTGTACTTCTTCAGAAATATCTTAATTTTTTTAAAAAGAAAGTTGGAGGATGTTTAACTCAATACATTATTCCCCATTCTTTTTTTTCCAGTGATGTGCTCTTTTTCTCTAAACACATTGTGTGAGGATAAATAAAGCGACAGGTAATGGTTACCTTGTCTAATTTTCAGGTCTCTGAAGACACTTAGATGCACACAGAATCTACAGGATGTGCAACGAGAATTGACAGAGATGGAAAAATCAATAGAGGAAGACCCTCAAAGGTTGAGAGATATGCTGGACAAGGGGTCACTCATCAAGATAGCTTTCATCTCCGGCGGGTTGGTCATCCTGCGGGCATTCAGCGGTCTCGAGGCCGTCGTGAGCCACTGCAGCGAAATACTCCAAGTAGAGCACATCGGGCAGCTTGGCTCGATTGTGGTTAAGTAAATGTTGTGAATATGTGCTACTTAAATAATGGAACTTAAGAAAAGGAAGCAGTTTCTAGTAGTAATGTAACGAAGCTTGTCGCATTTCTCTCTCTTGGTAGCGCACACTATTGTTCGTGGATGGCCGGATTTAGTACATTTTATCGAAAATGTTTGAAGCCACAAATTCTCCTGACGCGGTCACCAGTGATTTAGCTTATTAACACACTTAACCGTGTCAAGAAGAATCACACAAAGAAGAGTAACAAAATTAACTTTTGTATTAACACTGGAAGTTTAATAAAGTTCTAAATCATCACCCACACCAGTCGTGATCATACAGTTCATCAGATTTCTATTTATATACCCGATGGTTGCAGAATTCTTAGTTAAAATGGTTCACATTAACAATTCTTTATAAATCACACCCGCATTTACACAACTCTAACCAAAAACAGATAGAAAGGGCAGTTCAGAAAAACTCGCACACGGGTGGCGTGCCCGATGAGCTCGGCCGCTCCAGGAAGACTCGTGGGTGTCACATGTTGGGTACGCGGGCATTCTTAACTGACTTCTGGTAGCCGGCATGCACTCCAGGGTCTTCCACCGTATTCCCACGGACCGGTGGGAAATTTAACATCCACGCGGCGGTATTACAAATAGCACAGCCGGTTCTCGATCTTCCGGTACACCGGCCTTGGAAGCAACCCCTATCATGTGGCTATGCTACAGCCCCCTCAAGTTTAACATAAGAATTTGGATATGCAGACAAAATGGCAATGATGTCCAAGATTACTTACAAACTTCACTCCACATTCACTCACATATAAATTGCAACCACGGGTTCCTATCTAAATATCGCTTAACTGGTGTGGGGCTGCAATACATATTTCCAAACACATTTTGGTGGTTACTTATGTCTGTAGTTACCATTTTCACCTTTTTTGGAAGTTATGTGACTTCAACAATAAAGCGTTAAACTCTAACAATATGTTTTATCATATTATAAACTCATACATACTGACTTACATCAAATAAGTATGTTTCCTACTACATCACTGACTTACATAAAAAAAAAAAATATGATTCTCATACATCATGACTGACTTACATAATAAAATATGATTTTCAAACATCATGACTTACTTAAATCAAAAAAATATGATTTTCACACATCGGGACTGGTGTTGGGGTATTTTTACAAGTGGTGGCACATTATTATATCATTTTTCTTTTAAATACATATAACATGTACACTTAATTATTATTATTAAAAAAACACACATATAAAATGTCAATCTTTTGGAGACATGTTATTACTGTCTTCGGTGGTTTAATTACTATATTGATTAATTAAAAAAATCCACCAAAAAGGTTATGTTGAAGAGTTGTTTATTGTCATCAAAACAAAGTCAGCGATATTCACATGCATAGATACAATACAGAGATGCACTTCTGAACAGTCGCAAAGATAATCTCTGTGAAAACTAACTGGATGAATGAAACTCTCTGTAACACTGAATGATGTCAACTAACTAACTAACTGCTCTGTCCAGCCGATCTGTTTATATAGTCTCTATCAAAATTACGAGAATTCTTCAAAGGCATCGGCCCAATATTTCTCGATCATTAACAATCACTCAAATAATCAAACATATTAAAAACAATCGGAATTAATACAAAATTAATTAACAACATTACAAAATGATCAGAAATGGTAATTAGAGATACTTAAATACAAAATTATTTACAGAAATCCTTTCAAACGGTAGAAAATTGTCCTGTAGATATCGTAACTTACATTAATACATGGAATTACAAACATTTAAGAAATTCTCTTGCAGCATTCGGTTCTTAAACATATTAAATGGACTTTAAATAATTTTCTTACATAAAACAAAGTCTATATACACTGATTTACAAGAAATTACAAGACAAACATACCAAATCACTTTCAAGCAAACTTTAGCTCACTACAAATACTTCATACAGTACAATACTATTCAAAATTCAGGTATCAGGGCTGTTACAATGTGTTTGATGTCTCTCATAAAAGACAGTTCTTTCCTGATGAACCAAAGTATAGATTTTTGTTCCCTAACTTTGTAACCAGCATACATTTTTCACTCACTATTAATCCATTACTTTCCCCCACCAAAAAATCGCATGGGGCAGGAGGTGACTCTGTCGCTCCTCCACGCCACAAGCTATTTTTTTTCAATATTTCAATTAATAAATGGTCTCACTTCAATGACATTATAATTACCCTTGACTCTTTTATTGTGAGAATGAACCAAAGTCTAGGAGTTTTCCCGAACTTTACCTACATTATACTTTGTTTATTATTTTCCCCCACCAAAAATTGTGTGGGGCGAAGAAGGGACTCCCAGTCGCTCCTCCACGCCACAAGCTATTTTTTTCTGTATTTCCAAGTTTTGAATGACATATCATTGGACAGGTAAAACAACTTGTACTGTTCAAAACTCTTTATAGAACAGATTGTGTGTTTAGCACCCTGACCCAAAAAAATTTCTGTGCAAAAATGCTTGGTTATCCCCTTTATAAAACAGGCTGAGTATTTAGCACCCTGACCCGAATAGATGTCTGTGTCAAAATTCTCGTTTACACTGATGGGTAAATGTGGGCCACTTATTGACTGCACCTTCAGATGTATGTCTCCCAGCTGTTGATGTACTCTATTGCAACTGTGTTTCAATTGGGCTAATTCAGCATTGAATCTGTTATAGTTATCTTGAATTTCTCCCAAGTTCTTGTTTATGTCGTTGTTGGATGATTCGATTATTGATATTCTTTTCTCTGTTGTATTATGTCTGTCCACTAGCTTACCATGAAAGGTATGTAAGTGTCCCTCCATCGCTTGAAATTGTTCTGTAATTTGTTTTTGTACTCAACATGGAGAGATGATGAAGTTTCTTTTATTTTGTCAGAGAGTGTGTGCTGTGTAAAATTTGACTGGTAGCTAAACATTTTGATTCACATTCTACAACTTTGTTGTCCAAACTGTGAAGTTTTTCGTGTATGTTTGTTACTTCCGCATGGAAAATTACTGACTGTTTCTCCGTCGCGACAGTGTGTTGTTCTAATTTATTCGCTTGTACTTCTATTTGATCTTTAAGTGATTGGCCTTCATATGACTGTTGATCAAATAGTGTTTTCATTTCAGTAGCTTGTAATTCAAGTTTGGATTCAAGGTCACTGAGTTGTGATTCAAGTTTTAATTCAAGGTTACTGAATTGTGATTTCACTTCAGTTGCTTGTGATTCAAGTCTTGATTCAAGGTCACTGAATTGTGATTTCACTGCAGTTGCTTGTGATTCAAGTCTTGATTCAAGGTCACTGAATTGTGATTTCATTTCTGTTGCTTGTGATTGAAGTCTTGATTCACGGTCACTGAATTGTGATTTCACTTCTGTTGCTTGTGATTCAAGTCTTGATTCAAGGTCACTGAATTTTGAGTACAATCCTAATATAAGGGATTTCAGCTCAAGTTCACTGCTTAGTGGGTCACCTAGAGACTGTCAATTATTTTGATTTAGAGGTGAGAATCCTAAAAATGGAGGCGAGTATTGCTGCATGTCTGGTGGAGTACTACTTCCATCTAAAACATGTCCAGTCACTTCTGGTGACATTAAATTCGTTTCTGCCGCTAGAACTAAGTTGTTAGAAGCAGTGCCTGCCACACCGTTATTAATATTATCCTCCATAATTGTATATCAAGAAATAATATCTTTTTGTTTGCTAATATTCTTTACGTAAAGGATTGTAAATATTAATATATTTCCACATATGTCACTGTACCAACTTGATACATTTGTATCCTTGATTAAATATATTTTAAATAGTGGTGAACATGAAATATCGTACTATGTGGAATTATACATACAAAAAACTAAATTAATATGAAAATCAAAGAACATATACTTTGGTTCACCTTTGTTACAATTATTTTTTTTAAGGCAACACTTAAATTAGTTAGCGGTAAATTTCTCCAAAGTATGCGTCTTGAAAAGGTTGACTTAGCTTGTTCTCTCGTCAACGTTGCTGACTCACTTTCTTCTAAACCTACTGGTAACCTTACAAGGCATCTGCTACACAATTTTCCTTTCCTGGGATATACTTAATCTTAGTCATACTCCTGGAGTAGTAAGTTCCATCTTGCCAACCTGCCATGGACTAATTTACACTTTTTCAAAAATGACAGTGCCTTGTGGTCAGTATGTACTATGACATTCCTGCCCAAAAGGAGGTACCAAAACTTTTGGAAGGTCCAACAATAGCCAGAGCTTCCTTCTGAGTAACTTAATAATTATGTTCCTACTGGTTTAGAATCCAGCTAGCAAAAGTGAGAGGTTTCTTTATTATTTCATCTCCCTTGGCTATTTCTTGGAAGATCTCCACACCCGGGCCATATTCCGAGCTATCCGTGGTAATCTACAGATTGATAGATTCCAATCCAGAGCACTTAGATGTATACTTTCTTTAATAAACTACTTTTCACTTCTTGAAAATATTCTTCACAGTGCTCAGTGCAGTCCCAATATGCATTCTTTTTCTTCAGTTTCCCAAAATGTGGGCTGTTCAGTATTTGACCTCTGATAAATTTACGATAATAATTACAAAGTCCAAGAAAACTTAACAGTTGTTCCTTGTTTTGTGGTCTTGGAAAATTCTTGATAGCATTAAGCTTTTTCTCATTGGGAGTTATTCCTGATGGGGTGATAGTATGACCCAAAAATTCAATTGTGCTTGTCAGAAAAACACACTTCTTCACTTTAATAGTCATCCCCCCTCTCTTTAAGGCAGTTAATACTTCTTTTAATGTTCACCAATGTTCCTCCATGGTTGAGCTTGCAATTAATATATCGTCGACATACACATGTACTTTGCTCAATAATTCCTTACCAAGGACTTTATCCAAAGCACGGATGAAATTCACGACTGCATTATTCAGGCTGAATGGCAAAACTCGTAACTCCGGCCTTGGTACAAGAATGCAGTATATTTCCTGGATGTTTCTGCGATTGGAATTTGCCAATAAGATGCAGTTAAATCCAAGGAAGTTAGAAATATCTTATTTTGAAAGCAGTACCGGATTAACCACATTGCAGGAGGTAGCAAATGCTACAGGCCTCCCGCCTTCAAGGGGGCCTTGTACCTCCTAGCTCTACAATTTTTCCCCCGATGACAAAAATCAAGGGCCTCTTCTTCACATTTGGTACGGGCCCCGCGCTGTCTTAATCTGGCCCTGTTTGAAAGCTTTGTAATATTTCATCGACCGGGGGCAGATGGTCCCTTTCAATGACGAGAACTTTATTTAAAGTGTGAGCATCTAAGACTAACCTAACAGATTGGTCTGCTTTTGTGACTATAACTAGTGGGTTGTTATAGGGACTCTTGGACCTTTCTATGATTTTCCATTGCAACATCCTGTTTATCTCATCGTTGACTTGCTTCCTCTTTGAAACTGGGATGACCTAAGGTTTTACGAAGAAAGCTGTCATACAATTGTCAGTAAAATTGCACTCATAACATTTTACGAGTCTAGGCTGGTCAGAAAATACTTCCTTAAACTCATCTATCAGATTTCTTAGTTTTGCATGGTGTTCACTGCTAACATTGTCCACTATTCTTAACTCATTCTTCTCCACCTCTCTTCTTGGTTGCATTGACAATACACAAAACGGTATAAACTTTTGAAGGAATTGGGGTTCTTTCCCACTGGCTACTGCATGTTCCCCATGACAGTACATTAACTGACCCCATTTCCTTCTCTTTCCAACATTTCTTCATAGTAGTTATTCCCTTGTTCCCATTTACTTTAAAATCCAACAAGCCTTGTTCAAAATACAAGATGGTTTTAAAAGCACACAACCAATCTATGCCAAAAATACAATCGATCGTAAGCCTTGGCACCAAAAAGTACAACATACTCAAAGAAATAATCTTCCAGTTTTACTTCTAACAACATCAGCGTTTTCACTAATTTGCTCTTGCCCCCTGTGGCAGCGATAACTGACATCCCATTTACTGGTAAGGAAACCACTTTATATTTTCTTTCATTTGGAACTCCCAAACAAATTTTCTGAGTTGTATTAAATTACAGCACCTGAATCCATCAATACTTCATTTTTTTCCCCCACGACATGTCACTAAGCATATGGGAGCTTGGACCAACTGTTCTTCATTCTGGAACTCTTCCTCTGCTAAGTCTTCACTCAAGTTGTTGTGGAAAATACTTCTAAGCTGGCTCCTCTGTTTTGATTGTATCGACCCTATTAACCCATCTGCCTCAGTCGGGCCAAAACCTTGTTTTTTGTACCACTACCATTAGTTTGTTGGCTTGTACTGGGATCATTTGTGACATCATTACTACTTACTTCTGGTGTTGGGCTAAAGTATTTTTGAGGACGTCCCTTTCTTCCAATTCTTCGAACATTGTTTTCACTATTTGTATAGAATTCCTCCCCCCTCCATTGGTGTGGAATTGATTTCTTACTCTTTCCTGATCATATGTCATTTGCCGTTCATGACACAATTCCCTTGAAACTGGTTCCTGCTCTGATAGCTCTCCTTGAATCTATCTCTGGTGCACTGGGTTTCATATCGCTGCACAAACTCACTCGCTGCCTCAATCGTTCTAACATCATGCGTGACCAAAAGCTTTTGGATCTGCCCTGGCATCCTGTGAGCAGCATCCAACACAATTTCTCTTTCAGGTGGTGGGTTATTCAGATAAAAAGATTTGGAAGTTTCATTTAAAAGGAAATCTTTGAGTGATTCCCTCCCAGGTTGATATTTCCTGCCATACCAGAGACCCCTCTTAACATCTTGTTGCCTTTCCTCTGCCCAGAAATTATTTAGTAAATTTGCTTTGAACTCTGCGTATGTTTTACAAATTTGAAGCTGCCTTTCTCCCCAAATTCGAGCACTACCCCTTAAATTTTGATATACACTGTTCATTTTTTCACTGTCATCATAAACACTGAAAATTCTGTACTTCTCAAAACTATTGATAATATTAACTGGATGGATACCTCCCTTGTCACTAAAGTTCTCAATTTATATTTTTTCAGGTATAGCCAGGGACATTGGGTTTGCTACACCAACTACATGTTGCACCAGTGATTTCTTTAGATGGCACTTCACTTCTTGTAATTCTTCCCCAAATTTGGTTACTTGACTCCTCAAGTTGGAGATTTTATTCATCTCTTCACTTAAATTCCCCACTCGCTTATCCATTGTTTCACAGCTTATTTCAACTTCATCTACTTTTCCTGCAACTCCTTCAAGTCTTATACCCAACTGAGTATTTTGCTGATTGATATTTGCTATATTTTTTTCATTACTATTAATTCTTTGCCTGACCTTTACTTCAAGACATTCAGTTTGTTTTTGCATCTCCTGTCTAACAACTTGGCATGAATTTTTACACTTTTCTATCTCACTGCAGACTTCATCAAGTTTCCCTGTCACCTCTTTCAATTCATCCCTTATATTACCCTCTAACTTTAACTCCAGATCTGCCAGTCCACTACTGATCATATATGGACATCTTCTGCATGACTTTTAAATTTATTTTGGTTGTCAGTTGATTGTATTTCAAACTTAGTTTGGACAACAGTTGACACCTTTTCAAACTTAGTTTGGATATCAGTTGATTGTTTTTCAAACTTAGTTTGGTTATCAGTTGATAAATTTGATATCATTGTGAAAATCTTAACTATCGGGATGGGATTATCTTTCTCAGGATCTGATGGACATTCAAATGCTTCAAATATTGATGCATTTGTAGTGAGTATGGGAGAGTTTGTTGGACTGCTTTCAGGAACTGATGACAGTATCTCGGTGTTTAAAGATAATAACAAAGGTTCCTGGCTTGTGGGATCTTCTTTACTAGCTTTCCCCCCATTTTCAAAACTACTTTCCTTATTCATGGTGAAAATTTCAAAAAAAAAAAAGGAAAAAATCACCTAAAAAGGATTTCCCTTTAACTGTTCAAATTTATCTGCACTGCACTTATCTTTCGACATTCTGCGCCGGTAGTATGCCCTCCAATTTTCTTCCAGTCAGTTGTTAGTTGTTATCCCAAATTATCGCTGCCGGGTCTTCCTCTGTTGTTGCGGCCGCATAAAATTTCTCCGCTCCTTGTCTTCTTTGGTTTTAGATCTTCTGGCGTACTGTTATCACTTCACGAGTTTGTTTATGTACCGTTTTAACTTTTTTCTTGTCGGTTTACATAACTTACTTTATACATACTTTATTCGTAGGTCGAGAGTCCTGTCACAGTCGCCATTACGCATTTCTCTCTCTTGGTAGCGCACACTAATGTTTGCAGATGGTGGGATTTAGTACATTTTATCGAAAATGTTTGAAGCCACAAATTCTGCTTCCGCGGTCGCCAGTGATTCAGCTTATTAACACACTTTACCGTATCAAGAAGAATCACACAAAGAAGAATAACAAAATTAACTTTTGTATTAACACTGGAAGTTTAATAAAGTTCAAAATCTTCCCCCACACCAATCGGGATCATACAGTTTATCGGAATTCTATTTATATACCCAAAGGTTGCAGAGTTCTTATTTAAATTGGTTCACATTAACAATTCTTTATAAATCACACTGGCATTTACACAGCTCTAACCAAAAACAGTTCAACAATAAAAAGGGCAGTTCAGAAAAACTCGCACATGGGTGGCATGCCAGATGAACTCGGCCGCTCCAGGAAGACTCGGGGTGCCAAATGTAGGGTTCACGGGCGTTCTTAACTGACTTCCGGTAACCGGCATGCGCCCCGGGGTCTTTCACGGTATTCCCACAGACCGGCGGGAAATTTAACATCCACGCGGCGGTAATACAAATAGCACAGCCAGTTCTCAATCTCCCGACCCACCGCTTTGGAAGCAACTCCTATCATATGGCGATGCTACAAGCTCTGTATATACAATTGTGGAACTTTTGTGTGAAATCCTACATCCGTTTTCGCATCCACAATTTTTAATGTGAATATATAGCAGATGTTTTGATTACATTGCAATATATATTATTCTTTTCCCTTTATTCAAAATTTTGCCCATCATCACTTATCCAAAACTAATGTTTTTGTTTTTCTGACGATCTTGCAGTAAAATTAACATTGAACTGTATAAGTGTTATTACCTAAGCAACGAATTTACGAGTATGAAATTGCATGTAATGTAAAGCGTCCTATTAATGGTCCAACATATAGGGGGATATCCATATAGAACTACTGTATGATTCGCTCACCCATTCACGCTAATAGAATAGGTCCAACAAAATGTTCCAAGCAGTCCTTTCCACTCGTACTTTCTCGCGTCACACCGTGTGTCCTTTTCGCACAGTCGTAGGATGTTTCCTCCAATCTTAGCCATAGCTTGTTGGACAGCAAAGACCCGTGTTGGTCGTTTGGGAGTTCAAGAACACGTCCTACATATAGTGACGTAACCCTGTTCACGGCCCATCGAGAGTTCTTTATCGAAAATCACATCATCGTAGGTCCTACAAGTTGGACTGTGAATGGGCCGCTATAGCGGTGGAAAGTGAGTGGCGAGCACGGACGTGTGCAGTGGTGTGGTCTTGGGCTTGATGCTTGAATTAGTTGAACTGCGAACCCCATGAAGTTCATAGGACAAAAGATTGTTTTCTAGACGCGTGCATAGTTATATAAATAATTTAATTCACTTGTGAAATCATCCTACGTTTTTTGTTGTTGAACGATGGAGCAAAAAAAATAAATCAATATAGTCTTTAGTTATAAAAATATATAGAATTTGACACAAAAATATACTTATTTTGATTTTAAATTTATTTTTGATAAAACATTAAAATCTAAATAATTATAAATTCATTTTTCCCCCTCCGCTTTCCGCAAAACGTCCGCATCCGTGGATGTCAAGCACTGAAGATCAGCATCCGCAAACATGACTTACATTATGACACTAGTTTCTAGGCTGTATAAATAAAAAGGGAATTAACCCATCACATACAAAAGTTGACAACTGTGATGAGAGAAAACATATTAGGGGAACACATAAATACAATATTTGTCATTCATCCACTGTTAGGGGCCATTTCCAACCCCAAGGGCAAGAGGACACCATGGAATGCTGCTTATCATTCTGTCCTCGTCTGTGCACACGACTCTGCGATAGTGCAAATGAGAGCCCCAACATTTATACATTTCTTCTGCAATGCTACTACCACCTGGACGCTTGCATCTTTTGTACTTCAGTGTATGTACATTTTATTCCTTCAATTGAGGGCCATCCTTAGCACAATGTGTATGGAAAAATATAGAACTTCAGATGTTTTTGTCCTTATCGTATCATGAGATGAACATATTTGGCAGCTTAAAATTTATAATACTTGACGATATAACTAGACCTAATAAATACGATACTGACAAAGATAACAACTCTAATGAATACAATAGCACTTACGAGTTATTAAGGACTATTTTTGGAAATTGGGGTATGAGCGGAAAGTATGTACTTGAAAATGTCTAATGAGATTTACTAAATTTATATGAAAAGGATACATAAATTACACCCAACACTCACCAAAGTTAAAGGGAGGATGGCTTCAGCAACATGAAATAATAATAATAATATGAAATAATATTATTGTTATTTCATATTGCTGCAGCCATCCTCCCTTCAACTTTGCTGAATGTTGGGTGTAACTTATCTATCCTTTCCACATAAATATTGCCTTGCGGCAGTTCTTTCTTTCCATTCTTACCGAGATTTACTGAATGTCAGACTTACTATTAGTGGCATGGATGAGAGATTAATTTATTGATGGTACACACAGTGACTGTCCAGAATCCATTCATGTATCTGATCTGATATACAGTACGCTCGAATTTTCACTGAAAGTTGGTTATGCAGTATAGTCATAAGCTTCTCGAAAAATAAAAGAAAAGTTCAAAAAATTGCATCAGCTTGTTAACTTGCATTATGACCTTCATTGCATCATGCAAAATTAGGGACAGCTATTAATGATATGTTGGCAATTATATTGCTTTACAACTTGGGTTTTGGCCATTCAGGGACCATGTGGAATGCACTGGGTGGTTTTTCAGACTGAGGGAGGAAGACTCAGATCACGAAATACAGTTACGGGTATAACAACCTTCTACTCTCGCTACCAACTGTCGGCCCTCTAACTGTTTCGTGCATTCGAGCGGGTTGCCTTCTCCTCCACTTCACTTTTCTCAAAACAACACTCACTTTAATTTACTATACTTCTTTTCTCTTTTATCAACACTTCAATGAGAGGTATTATTATTTTAGAAATAATAATACAATATGCCAAACAACTTCATTTATTACGTTCTCATTGCAGAACAAATCAAATTACAATTCTTCATAATGTTCATCACTACTAAGTTCCTGTATTCAAATCTATCACAACTCTCACATTCACCGCATTCATTCATATCGGGGCTGTTGCCTCCGCATCCTACCGTCCTAAACTATTACTGTATTCTTCAGTAGCCTCGCGCGGAGTGCTCTGAAATAAATGTAACAATGTCGCAAGTGTACTGTTCTGTGCGGCAGGCTAGCTGGCGAGCCTATTGATAACCAATGGAGACTATAAGTTCTGAAACAAGGCTTCATTATTATTCTATGACTTTTTTAAATGTAGGAAACAGAAAATTTACAATTAATTTTGAAATAAATTACTGATTAGCAAATACTACAGATCAGGGTGGGTTGGCTATGTAGTATGTATGTCACACGGGCAACCCAATCAGATGCAACACCGAAATGCAGGAGGAACGTAAAAGAATCTCGATTGTTAAAAGTTCTCGTAATTAACTGTAGAAGTGTATGTAACAAACAACCGGAACTTGAAAGGGTTATTTGTAGCACGGAAGCGAATATCGTTATCGGTACAGAAAGCTGGCTAAAATTAGAAATAAGTTTTGCCGAAACTTTTAAAGACGGCATGAAAATTTTTTGTAAAGATAGATTACATTCTCATGGAGGTGGGGTATTTATAGCTGTGAGGAAATTCCTCCCATGTAATGAAACAGACGTCGATACGATCTGTGAAATTATATGGATTAAACTCAATGTTGCTGGGTCAAAACTCTTCATAGGCGCCTTCTACCGTTCACCTGATTCTGTTATAACTATCGCCGAGGAGTTAAGAAATAATGTAAATAGTATAGCTAGCCATTTTCAAGATCATGCTATGATTCTAGGAGGTGACTGCAATCTGCCTTATATTGACTGGCATATTTACGTTCACATTACAGGTAGCAGGGATAAGGCAGCTTCTGAAGTAATTCTCGATCTGTTCTCAGATAATCATCTCGAGCAGTTAGTTAATAAACCTATGCGGTGTCATACTGGTTGACAGAATTATTCACCGACATATCAACGACCACAGGAATAAGCAATCCCTAAGTGGTAATTGCGACTATCAAATTAATGACCAAGCGAAAAATGGGACGGATCATATACAGTTTCAGCAAGGCCTCAAAGGAGTGTTTTAGAACCTAACTGAGGAATAATTACCACAACTTAAGAAGGGACACTGTTGAAGAGATTTGGCATCAATTTATACTTATAGTCAGGGAAGGTATGGAAATACATATACCAAAGCAGACTATAAAGGAGGAGAATGATCCACCATGGTACACATGCAAAGTCAAAAGATTACTCAAAAAGCAAAGATGCTCGAGGAGATAAGGTGTCATAGCGATTTAGAAACCTTAGCTGAGTTAAGAGGACGTGTTAAGCATGTGATGCGCGAGGCCTTCAATGATTTTCGTTCCAACTCTCTCTCTAAGAGTCTCATAGAAAATCCAAAGATATTTTGGTTGTATGTACGAAAAATCAGTTGTACAAACAATAATATTCCAGCACTAATTCGTGAGGTTAATAATAGCCATGATAAAGCTAACTTACTAAATACTGTATTCAAAAATTCATTTACTGATGAAAATTTGGATAGCATTCCAGTTTTCCCAAGTCGAGTCAGTGATGGAATCATTACGAATAGATACTCCAGGTATCTTAAAGCAATTAGAGCTCCTGAAGTGGGGGAAAGCACCGGGTCCTGATGGAATTCCAGTAAGAGTATTTTCAGAGTATGTGGTGGAAATCGGGCCATTTCTGTCTGATATATTCAGTAAATCCTTAGAAGAACAAAAAGTACCTTCAGGCTGGAAAATCGTGGAAGTAACTCTGATTTCCAAGAAAGGTGATCGAAGTGATCCTGGACACTACTGTCCCATATCTATAACATTTGTTTGTAGTAGAGTTATGGAGCATATTATATGCTCAAACAATGTAAATTTTCTAGATGAAAATAATTTGCTTACAACAAATCAACACGGATTTTTGAAGAAAAGATCATGTGAAACACAGCTGGCCCTATTTACACATTACGTAATGAAAGTTATTGATGCAGGTTCACAAGTAGTTGCAATTTTTTTAGATTTTCAGAAAGCCTTTGACTCTGTGCTATACAACTACCTTTTAGTGAAGCTTCGAGCGTACGGTATATCGGATCAACTTTGTGAATGGATAAAGGATTTTCTAACTAGTCAGTCACAGTATGTCGTCATTGAAGGAGATATTATAAGGGTGTACCTCAAGGAAGTGTAATAGGACCACTTCTTTTCTTAATTTTTATATACGATATCGGAGACAAAGTGAAAATCATTTTCAGATTGTTTGCTGAAGACGTGGGTGTTTATAGGGAAGTAAGGAATTCGGCCGATTGCTTAGAAATACTGCATGATTTGGATGTTATTTCACCATGGTGCGATGAATGGCAACTTACACTAAATTGTAAAAAGTACAAGACAATGTGCTTAACTAACAAAAAGAATCTGATTGTTCAGAAATATGAGGTAAACAGTTCAGGTATTGACATGGTGGATTCTGTGAACTATTTGGGAGTAACAGTATAAAGGTACATGAAATAGGACTTGTACATTAATTCATTACACGTTAGAGCTAATTCTAGGTTGAGATTCCAAGGTCAAATCTTGAAATACTGTAATGAACAAACAAAGGAGATAGCGTACAAATCTCTTGGGGCGTCCACATTGGACTACTGTTGTGTCGTTTAGAATCTGTTTCGTAAGGGGTTGATTGACAATATAGAGAAAACACAGAGAAGATCCGCTCGATTCCTGACCGCTTGCTACATTCCTTATGAAAGCGTCACAGAATTGATTAGTAGACATGGCTGGGAGTCTCTGGTAGATAGACGATGTACGTTTCATTTAAACTTATTGGTAAACATGTGTTATCCCACTTTCACTTACGAGTGTGGTGAAATACTTCGTCCAACAATCTATTTGTCTCAGAATGACAGGAAAGATAAGATTAGAAAATAAGGTGCCGGACTGATTCTTATATGAATTCTTTTTTCCCTCGTACCATTCGGGATTGGAATACACAGCATAGAGATTAGCTTTGGTGCTGAGCACCTTCTGCCAACCACAATTTTGTGAATTACAGAGTATATGTATTTTCTTCCACTGTTGGTTGTTGAATATTTTTAAAAGTAAATACCATTTGTTAATAACTTTTTTAATTCATATCAATTATAAATGGTTGACAACAGATGATATTTCTATTTACTTATTCCACTCTCTAACTCTTCTATCCACAAAGGAAGAATTTCTCCCATACAGGATGGTGATGGGGTATAAAAATGACAAATATTTAATGTATTGAGTGGTGTAAATTATTTCAAGGAGGTTAATTATGTGACGACATTGGTACAGTTCTGTCCGCCTTGCTTTACTGATGGTGGTGAACAAATTACCATTCCACCGTACTCTGCTGTAGTTGTCGCCCAGTGACTTCAAACCTTTTATAAGAACTTTGATCATGAAATGTCTGTGAGGTACCGGACCACTAGACAGTAATGCTCATACACAGGTGCCACGTGTTGAACAGCTCACGTCACAAACCGACTAACCTGCAGCCACTGCACTGATCCCTATACAGGCTGGCCTCACCACACAGCCACTCTCAGTTACAATTAGGGTCTGTAAGAGTTTGTGTTTCATATATGTCCATGAAATTTTTAGTGCCTTTGTTGTATTATTTTTCCTGCATGTGGGCGCCAAGTAACAACCATTATATTCAAGGAATGGTCTGAGCAAATCTTTTGCAGCCTAATTCCATGACTGCTGTGGGTCATCGCGCCATCGCCCTCTCAAGAAAATGAAGGATTTTGAAGCTTTTCCCTTCAACCTGCCCACGTGTCGTGAAGAATTATTATCAAAACATTCACCAAGATATTCACGTGATTGTAAGGTGTAGTGGGAATGCTTGCTGAAGACACCAAGTGAATGACACCTCTCTCTGTATGAGGGGCAATGACATGTAATCTTCGTGGATGTTACGGCCACTTGGATCTCACATTTCGCAGATGTAAAGAAAAAGAAACATAATTTCGTGAAGACATGATGAGGCACGATGAACGAAGTTGTTAATAATTTAAACTACCACCACAAGTTCCATGTTGCTTTCATTTAGTGATAAGTAGGGTTCGGATCTTTATGACCAAAAAAATAGAGAAATATTCAGGCAAATATGACCTTAAAAACGGGTAAATGTGACATAAAACTTACAAAATATGACCAAACAATTAAATTTACTTTGTATGAAAACATGCTCAATCACACATCATTTATTTTATCTAGTTGTGTCGCTTTCATGTAGGCAGCATAATTTCCTTCTGTGCACTTACTGCACCATTGCCAGATTAAATTTGAAATCATTTTGTTGAAGTCACTGTAATTTTACGTAATTTACAGAAAAGAACTCTTTCATCTGTAATAAAATACTGCTATCCAAATTCCCTTACGTAACTCTGTAACTTCGCGCTTTCAGGAAATTTTGTTTTCGGCACGTCGGTACTCACTGATCCGCTACAGATTTAACGATGACTGAGGATTATTTTCTAAAGTTTTTCATTGAGACTTTGATTAATACGCATCGACACAGGCATGCTGCTGCTGCATTGTCGAGATTAAAAAGTGGGCGGATCATTAACGAATAGAGAGTGACAATATCGCTTAACTTTAAATTATGTGAGTGGAGACATACGCGGCGCATTGATGCAGTGAATTGTTCACAGGAGTTCAGCCGAGTTGTGATTCCAGGTAATATCTGAAGTAGTAGACCTGATGAAGACAACCGAGCCGGTTGTCGAAACGTTGTCGTTTTTCAACACTATCCAGCTGAACTCCTGTGAATAATTCACTGCAACTTTAAATTAGTTTGGTTTTTCCTCCAGTGTATAAGAGGACTACAGTTCATGAATAATTATCTTAATTTCTTCTCATCTATGTTTGGTGAATTCCCGGTGCTATTAAAAAATTGCCAGATTTTTTGCCAAAATATGACCATATGACCATATATATTATCGAAATTTGACCAAAACTAGGAAAATGGCCAAATATGCAATTATATGCTGTATAAAATATATATAAATACAATTAGAAACCATCATTCAGTGTTTAATTCGGCATTTCAGCTCAAAAAGAAGGCAGGAAAAAAAGATGACCTGTCCTAAAGATCCGATCCCTAGTTATAATGAATGGCCCACCACATACCCAAGTTGACAGCTCCATTGAGAGAAAACACAAAGGCGGACAAACAAATACACAATATTTCGGCAAAGGCCTCCCTCGGTAGTAGATAAACGGGCCATTAGGCTCCGTACGTGTGCTCACACGGAACGTCACCCGGTGACTCTGCGTATGGTGAATGGGGAGGGGATGAAAGGCAGAGGATATTATGGAGTGAGACAAGCTGAGAGGAATGTTGATAAGCCATGTGAATATACTGTTGAAGAACCAGCTGGGTGAGAGAAAGGGATCAGTGTGAAACGGAAAGCGTGAAGTGACGGGCGAATTTGTCGATGGCAGCCAGAAACTGGGAGTTTAATAGTTAAACCATTCAGGTGGAGTATTTTAGAGAGAGGCAAGACTGAAGAAAGAGAATGTGAGAATTTAGTTTGGCCAAACGTGAAGCATGGAAATGGTAACTGGACAGATAGATTTCTGAAAATAGTATATTGGGCTAAAGTCGTTACTGAAATATTGTATATTTGTTTGTCCGCCATCGTGTTTTCTCACACCACAGCTGTCAACTTTGGTATGTGGCGGGTTAATTTCCCTTTCCTTCATTATTTATATCACATAGAAGCCGCTTCCATTTTCCATAGTTTCAATTTTATATAGAGGTTCAACAGTTAATCAAGGCTGCCATTCATTAAGGGAAATTATTAATAGGAATTCTAGATATTAGTTTGTTTCTAAACAAGTCTACTAATAACTGTCACCAGCTCGTTCTACAGTTTTATAAACAGTTTATTTACTGACAAAATTTTTAGACCCATCCCAGTTACGTATTGCATTTTGTTTTTAACAATGAACCTCGCTCCTGAAGCATGCAGGTTTTCAATTAGGAATAACTACTTTATACGGGGCACACATTTGTTGTCCCGACATGATCATTCGCAGTCAATCAGTTCTGAAATAATTTGTTTGATTTTAACATATCACGGACTCGTTTAATGTGGCACTTCCCGTGGCTTCCACATCAGTTCCACCACTAACCGTAAGATTTTTCTGCACAGACCAACACCACAAATAATATTGCTTCGTACTTAATACGACTGACTGTCTCTCTGGTGTCTCAGCCAATCATAACCTCTCATACTGTTACGTGGGTCTATGTGGCCAATCGTGGATTTCTTCCCCACTTAGTACAGCAAAGATCCTTTCCTGCAATGAATTCTTCACAGGTGTACCGCCAGCTTGTGTTGTGTTATTGTTATATTTTGTGTATTGCTGTGTTGTTATACTTCGATGACTAGCTTTGTCGTCTTCCTCAGGTGTGAAGACATCTGTACCGGTCGGCTAACCGACAGGTAATGAGACAGTTCATGTGCCGCACTTCCTTATATGCCCAATGGCATAAGGCAACTGATTGTAGGCTGGAGAAAGTTCCATTTCAACAGGAACAAATGCCTAAGGCCACTGCTTTTCTGCAATTCGCTGGAAAAATCTCGAGGAAAATTGACAGAATTCTCGAATGACATGGAATAAAATGTTTCTACTGACCACCAACAAAAATAGAGGACTATCTTCATTCAGTTAAGAATGACCCTAAATTTCGAGTTTCCAGAATTTACACTGTTTTAGTGTTGAAATTCTTACATTGGCCAAACTATCCACAGTATACAAAATCATTATGAAGATTCAAATGCCATCTATGCCTGGGACAATACAGCAAATCAATGATCACCCAGCACGTATTTGACTGTGGCCACAGGGTAGACTTTAATAGCATTAGGATATTGGCTAGATCCTCATATTTATAGGATTCAACAGTCAAGGCAGCAATCACAATTCGGTTTGTCGATACCTTCAATAGAGACGGTGGGCTATGGCTTAATGAGGCGTGGAAACCAGCCTCTGCAAAACTCCGTAGAGAGTGTGGTACCTCTGTCCAGCTGCCATCATAGACGGCTCCATATTAGGGTTCGTGGACCGTAACGAAGCTCTATAGCCACGCTTACTGGCAGCCAGCTGCCAGGGTGTTGGCCCCGGACAGAGTTGATGCACGTATAAGGAAGTGCAGCACCTGAGCTGCCTCAGTATAGGGTTCGTGGACCGTAAGGAAGCTCTATAGCCACGCTTACTGGCAGACAGCTGCCGGGTGTTGGCCCCGGACAGAGTTGTTGCACGTATAAGGAAGTGCAGCACCTGAGCTGCCTCAGTATAGGGTTCGTGGACCGTAAGGAAGCTCTATAGCCACGCTTACTGGCAGCCAGCTGCCAGGTGTTGGCCGCGGATAGAGTCGTTGCACGTATAAGGAAGTGCAGCACCTGAGCTGCCTCAGTATAGGGTTCGTGGACCGTAAGGAAGCTCTATAGCCACGCTTACTGGCAGCCAGCTGCCAGGTGTTGGCCGCGGACAGAGCCGTTGCACGTAAAAGGAAGTGCAGCACCTGAGCTGCCTCAGTATAGGGTTCGTGGACCGTAATGAAGCTCTATAGCCACGCTTACTGGCAGCCAGCTGCCAGGTGTTGGCCCCGGACAGAGTCGTTGCACGTATAAGGAAGTGCAGCACCTGAGCTGCCTCAGTATAGGGTTCGTGGACCGTAATGAAGCTCTATAGCCACGCTTACTGGCAGCCAGCTGCCAGGTGTTGGCCACGGACAGAGTCGTTGCACGTATAAGGAAGTGCAGCACCTGAGGTGCCTCAGTACAGGGTTCGTGGACCGTAATGAAGCTCTATAGCCACGCTTACTGGCAGCCAGCTGCCAGGTGTTGGCCCCGGACAGAGTCGTTGCACGTATAAGGAAGTGAAGCACCTGAGCTGCCTCAGTATAGGGTTCGTGGACCGTAATGAAGCTCTATATCCACGCTTACTGGCAGCCAGCTGCCAGGTGTTGACCGCGGACAGAGTCGTTGCACGTATAAGGAAGTGCAGCACCTGAGCTGCCTCAGTATAGGATTCGTGGACCGAAAGGAAGCTCTATAGCCACGCTTACTGGCAGCCAGCTGCCAGGTGTTGGCCCCGGACAGAGTCGTTGCACGTATAAGGAAGTGAAGCACCTGAGCTGCCTCAGTATAGGGTTCGTGGACCGTAATGAAGCTCTATAGCCACGCTTACTGGCAGCCAGCTGCCAGGTATTGGCCGCGGACAGAGTCGTTGTACGTATAAGGAAGTGCAGCACCTGAGCTGCCTCAGTATAGGGTTCGTGGACCGTAAGGAAGCTCTATAGCCATGCTTACTGGCAGCCAGCTGCCAGGTGTTGGCCGCGGACAGAGTCGTTGTACGTATAAGGAAGTGCAGCACCTGAGCTGCCTCAGTATAGGGTTCGTGGACCGTAAGGAAGCTCTATAGCCACGCTTACTGGCAGCCAGCTGCCAGGTGTTGGCCGCGGACAGAGTCGTTGTACGTATAAGGAAGTGCAGCACCTGAGCTGCCTCAGTATAGGGTTCGTTGACCGTAAGGAAGCTCTATAGCCACGCTTACTGGCAGCCAGCTGCCAGGTGTTGGCCGCGGACAGAGTCGTTGTACGTATAAGGAAGTGCAGCACCTGAGCTGCCTCAGTATAGGGTTCGTGGACCGTAAGGAAGCTCTATAGCCATGCTTACTGGAAGCCAGCTGCCAGGTGTTGGCCGCGGACAGAGTCGTTGCACGTATAAGGAAGTGCAGCACCTGAGCTGCCTCAGTATAGGGTTCGTGGACAGTAAGGAAGCTCTATAGCCACGCTTACTAGCTGCCAGGTGTTGGCCCCGGACAGAGTCGTTGCACGTATAGAGAAGTGCAGCACCTGAGCTGCCTCAGTATAGGGTTCGTGGACCGTAATGAAGCTCTATAGCCACGCTTACTGGCAGCCAGCTGCCAGGTGTTGGCACCGGACAGAGTCGTTGCACGTATAAGGAAGTACAGCACCTGAGCTGCCTCAGTATAGGGTTCGTGGACCGTAAGGAAGCTCTATAGCCACGCTTACTAGCTGCCAGGTGTTGGCCCCGGACAGAGTCGTTGTACGTATAACGAAGTGCAGCACCTGAGCTGCCTCAGTATAGGGTTCGTGGACCGTAAGGAAGCTCTATAGCCACGCTTACTAGCTGCCAGGTGTTGGCCCCGGACAGAGTCGTTGTACGTATAACGGAAGTGCAGCACCTGAGCTGCCTCAGTATAGGGTTCGTGGACCGTAAGGAAGCTCTATAGCCACGCTTACTAGCTGCCAGGTGTTGGCCGCGGACAGAGTCGTTGTACGTATAGGGAAGTGAAGCACCTGAGCTGCCTCAGTATAGGGTTCGTGGACCGTAAGGAAGCTCTATAGCCACGCTTACTAGGCTGCCAGGTGTTGGCCCCGGACAGAGTCGTTGCACGTATACGGAAGTGCAGCACCTGAGCTGCCTCAGTATAGGGTTCGTGGACCGTAAGGAAGCTCTATAGCCACGCTTACTAGCTGCCAGGTGTTGGCCCCGGACAGAGTCGTTGCTACGTATAAGGGAAGTGCAGCACCTGAGCTGCCTCAGTATAGGGTTCGTGGACCGTAATGAAGCTCTATAGCCACGCTTACTAGCTGCCAGGTGTTGGCCCCGGACAGAGTCGTTGTACGTATAAGGGAAGTGCAGGCACCTGAGCTGCCTCAGTATAGGGTTCGTGGACCGTAATGAAGCTCTATAGCCACGCTTACTGGAGCCAGCTGCCAGGTAGTTGGCCGCGGACAGAGTCGTTGCTACGTATAAGGAAGTGCAGCACCTGAGCTGCCTCAGTATAGGGTTCGTGGACCGTAAGGAAGCTCTATAGCCATGCTTACTGGCAGCCAGATGCCAGGTGTTGGCCGCGGACAGAGTCGTTGTACGTATAAGGAAGTGCAGCACCTGAGCTGCCTCAGTATAGGGTTCGTGGACCGTAAGGAAGCTCTATAGCCATGCTTACTGGCAGCCAGCTGCCAGGTGTTGGCCGCGGACAGAGTCGTTGTACGTATAACGGAAGTGCAGCACCTGAGCTGCCTCAGTATAGGGTTCGTGGACCGTAAGGAAGCTCTATAGCCACGCTTACTAGCTGCCAGGTGTTGGCCCCGGACAGAGTCGTTGTACGTATAGGGAAGTGCAGCACCTGAGCTGCCTCAGTATAGGGTTCGTGGACCGTAATGAAGCTCTATAGCCACGCTTACTGGCAGCCAGCTGCCAGGTGTTGGCCCCGGACAGAGTCGTTGCACGTATAAGGAAGTGCAGCACCTGAGCTGCCTCAGTATAGGGTTCGTGGACCGTAAGGAAGCTCTATAGCCACGCTTACTAGCTGCCAGGTGTTGGCCCGGACAGAGTCGTTGCACGTATAGGGAAGTGCAGCACCTGAGCTGCCTCAGTATAGGGTTCGTGGACCGTAAGGAAGCTCTATAGCCACGCTTACTAG
>JARYHS010011408.1:10941593-11009838 GCA_031002005.1 Vandiemenella viatica | reverse complement strand
GAATGCATTTTGACCAGAAAATGTGTTAGATTTAGTAGCAGTAGATGTGTGTGGACCACTGCCCAGGTCCAGAGGCGGAGTCACGCAGATATTGGTAGTGATTGATGTTTTCTCGAAATATGTTAGACTGTATCCTTTGAAGAGAGCGACGGCCAAGGTCATGGCTAATAAAATTGTGGAAGATTTTATACCGAAGTGGGAAAACCTCAGAAGCTGATTTCGGACAATGCTCCATCATTTTGTAGTCGCAGGTGGATAGAACGCCTTGAGCGAGAAGGAATTGAAGAACTGAAAACATCTTTATATCACCCTCAGGGTAATGCGTCTGAGAGGGTAATGAGAGAGATAGGTAGGTGGCTGAGGTGTTATTGTGAGGACAATCATCAGAGGTGGGCACTGGAAATAGTCACTTGAACGGTTACTCAACAACTTGCCGCACAATTCCACTTCAGTGGTACCATATGAAGTGATGTTTGGTGAAAAGGTACCACGAATAGTAACTGAATTTGTTGAATTTCCTCAAGATACTCCAATAGATCGGCAAGAATTAATTACTACAGCACGATTTAAAATGAAGAGTGAAGCGCAGAGAAGAAAGGCGAGGCACGATAGGAAAGGGAAGGCATCTGACTATAAGCTGGGTGACCTGGTTCTGGCTCAAACTCACTATAAATCTTCAAGTCTTCACAATGAAATTAAAAATTTTAAATTCCTTTATGAAGGGCCGTACATGATTTCTAGCTGTCCAAGGAAGAATTCTTTTGTACTTGTAAATCCTGTGGACCAAAGTGTCAGAGGTACATTTAATGTAATTGCGCTCAAACCTTATAATTATTTGCAAGAGGATGGAGATAGTTAAAAAAAAAGGAGGAATCCTATCCTGTTATTTCTATGTTTTTTTCAATTATCAATCCTGTTTTCGAGAGAAAATCTCTGTACTACTATAAATCCTACTTTTCCCTTACCTTCGAAGGCGCGAACAGCAATATAGCAGCTCGAAGAAGGTGTGGTAAAGTGAATAAAGTGACGCGTGTGATGTGATGCTTTGGAGCATAAATGTGTACAGGTCATTGACCTGAGTGCAGCTTGTGTTTATATCGAAAGCAATGCTTCTGACAGCAAGTTGCTCAACTTGCAATTGAATACCAATTCATGTTATTTTTTCTATTTTGTGTTCTGTGTTTTTTTTTCTCTTATGTTTATTGTTTCTGATTTTTCTTGTGTGTAATATTTTTCTTATATAGTTTCTTGAACTTAATGTGGAAAATATTAGTCAATGTAAAACGGAAAACCACCAGGAGTAGAATTTAAATTATTTTTCTTTTTTCTTGTTCTGATAATTGATCATGTCAGACCTGATCAATTATCACAAGGTGTTAGGTAGGGAGTGTAACATAACAAGCGTCTGCGCCATGTAATATCTATAGCAGACTGCCATCTGTTAATAATATATCATCTTTGAGTAGCAGGAGTCTGTCTTTGACCTCCGTCAGAGAAGGTCGCATGGAGTAACATTTTTGGTCCAACAGTTGAAAGTGTGGCGGACTTGGAAAAGTGTATTATGTAGACGTGTAACTTAGTGGAACTTATGATTTGAAATAGAATGTTTTTTTAGTAACTACATGGTGTTAAAAGAACGTAATGAGTGTGGAGGATTTTGTTGGCATTCGAAACTCTTGTATCCCACGAACTTGTGATCTTCGGAGAAGTTCGATTCCTTATCTTAATTATTAATTTGGTGGTGGTATTTTCCGTCGGGTTGTAGTAGCAAAATTTAATGACTAGAATAAAGTTTTATGTGTAGAAGTTGCTCATAAACTGTTGGAACTATTTTCATTTCATTAACCCGGCGATAGAATAATACCTAAAACCTGGCGACCGCGTGCAAAAGAACCCTTATTTAATTAATGAGCATGTATGTGTTCTATAAGTGACTGAGTATTTAAAAATCAGTATTCAACAGCTAGCCGTCATAGAGACAGTTAGCCTACAATATGATTTACAATGTCGAGAAATTATTCTTATAACAATTTGATAAGTTATTTGCAGTACACAGTTTTAAACAATGTGTAAAAAAATACAAAGTACAATGTGGGAAAATAATTACTCAGTATACATTCTTTTATGATCTCAGAACATTTCTGTGCACCCTTTAAACAGTGATGTATTCAGATTTCCCAGACATACACTGGTGATAAGTATTCAGATGCTGAGGTTCACGCATAAGCACTTGTAGGACACCACCATTGTACATAAAATATTCTTCAGATATTTACTAAACAATTTGATTTTATGTTGCTTTTGTTAGTGAAAAAGTACACAAGACAGCATAATAGCACTTAAGAATGAAGTAAGTGGTCTAATGAAAGAAAGTAGCTCACAATAGTTATTTAAGAACAATTGTTTAAAAAATTACAATATGGATTACAATTTGAGTGTTGGTCACTCCCATTTGTTTTGAGATAATGCTTATTGTAATAGGTGACACTTATCTTCCTAAATGAAAATTTGAATCAGACTGAACAGAGACCAAAAAAAGAACCTTTGGCTGCACAATCGGCTTCGGCCAAAATAAGCCGAAGGTTTGGCTGTTGCCGAAGTTTTACATCCAGACACCGAAAATGAACGAACTTTTACGAATGCCGTGACGTGTTGGTTGGAGAGATTGAATAGTGACACTAAACAAGTTAGTGCATGCACCACGGAATTTGTATACATTACAGTATTTTTGTGATTATTGTTTTAAAAGAAAAAGTGAATAATTGAAATTATTACTGTGACATCAAAAAGTAAGTGTGTTTCTTAATCATATTTCAATATCACAAGTTATTTACTTTAAATAATGTACGTTACTGTGCTTTGTTTTACATATACTTTTTAATTTGTAAGTTAACCTATTGTTTGTTGATACTAATCTTGGTAGTTAATAAATAAGTTATAGTCAAAATGTCATATTTATAGCAGATTCACACGTAAAGGGATCTATTGTTCTTGCCACGCAGCTTATCGCTTCGAAAAAAATTTTGATGTCAAATTTCACATCCAAAATGACTGAGGCCACACTAACGTTTACGTCCTATAGGCCTATAGCGTGCCAAAATTACAGATTAAAATACACATTAAAATGGGTGGCTAAAGTTTACATTTAACGTTTAAAGTTATAACGCGCACAATAAACAAAGTGTTATTTCAAATAGGGAGGCTGAGGCTGCTTTGGTGTATTATATGAATGTATGCTGGTTGGAAGAAGCTATGCATGATGTCATGTGCAAACCAATGAGTCGTATGTATAGCATTTATCCCCGCACTAGGTTATGCAGATCTTTACATATATTTTAATTAAATGTATTTTGTAGTAACCCACATTTGTTGAAAATGACATTGCTTGCATAATCTGGCACTAAACATCAGCCCCAAAACAACGATTTTTGTGTTTTCTGTAGAGGATTCTATAAACAACTTTCGGTTAGAAGGACTTCTAAAAACTCGACGATTTTGTCGATTGCCGTATTCAAAATGTCTACTTACGGCGTTAACAATCTAAAATTCTTGAATGACCACAACAACACCATGAATAATGCACTAAATACCTTTGATGGGGCAGCAGAGACCGCCACCCAAGTTTTTGCGTAACTTACGAGTGTAAAAATGTTTAAAAATAAAAATTTGTTGACATGTCCCAAATTTTCGAGTTAGAATAATGTATTGAAATCCTTAACAAAATGCCACCAGTGGCATGGAATCCCATTTGGAAACACTTTAAAAAGAATGACGCCAAAGCAATTTGTAAAATAGGCAGTAAGTCTTTTTCCCTGGGCAGTTCTCTTCCAAAAAACAGACTATAGCAAATATAAAGAACCATTTGGCAAAAAATCATAAAAATGATTGTGTAATCTATTCTGAAGACAGTGCTAAATATCAAAGTGTTATTAAATTTTAAAAAATCAGAGATCTGATAAAAGAAGTTAAACAATCTGCTTTACCAGATATCATGGAAGAAAAAAAAGTAGCTCCACTATGGCCAGATAGTGATCCGATTTGTTTGCAGATTGATAAATGTATTAAATATGGATCTCATCATCGTGGGCATGCTTCCGTACAACCTCGTTGAAGGAGAAGCACTTCCCAGACTTAATTTTACTGATCCTCAATCTCCACCTAGCTACAGACAAAAATCAGACAAATATTTTAGAACATCTTTAATGCCACTACATATGAAAAAATAAAGAAAAAAGTTATACTGCTTTTAGAAAAGGCTGAATGGCTCAGTTTTACAACGGACATATGGAGTAATCAAACAAAGACGTGTTCACTTTTGAGTATCATGGCATACGGCATTATAGGTTTGAAAAGACAAAAAGTTATACTTGCAGCTAGTGTCATGGAAGAAGATCATACAGAGCAATATATTACAAAAAAAATCACAGAAACTGTTACCAAATTCAGTATAAAGAGAAAGAACCATATGGGTATTCCTGATAATGCATCAAATATGAATGCAGCTATACGCTGTGGAAACTTCATTTCTATTGGTTGTATGGCTCACACTCTACAGCTCGTGATTCACAATGTAATTTTTAAAGGTATTGCTGTCATGGTAATAGTGAAAAAGTGTCGTAAAATCGTAGGACATTTTAAGAAGAGTGAACAAGTCACTCGATATGTTCATAAATTTCCAGAAACATGACTTGCCCAAACACGCTTTGATACAAGATGTCTAAACTCGTTGTCACAGCCCCTGTTTGATGTTGGAGAGACTTTCAGAACAGAAAACTGCTGTAAATGTGTGTATGCCAGAACGTGGTGGAATAGAAATTCCAACTGCAGAAGAATGGATACAAATGAGCAATTGTATAATCGTACTGAAGTGTTTTTATCAAGCAACAATTGATATTTCTAGTGATTCAGCATCAGTATCTCTAATTATGCCATTGATTGCCGTGTTAAATTCAAAACTTGCTTAGAAGGATGAAGACTGAAGATATAAGACTGCTCAAAACCCGCTTGTGTGTGCCTGTTAACAGGAGATTTCCTTATGCAAGAAATACTTTACAGTTGTCAATTGCCACTATAATCGATCCACAGTTTAAAATTAAGTATTTGAGTACCGACGAAATTGAAAATTCAAAGGCTGGAATTTTGACATTTCTACGTCAAAATTGTGTATTGAAAATAAATCAAACTGGATATTGGTGAACCTGGACACTCCTCTTCAAATCCTACTTCTGAACATAAATCGCTAGCAGACAATTTATGAGATACACATGACAGAATTTCTTTGATTGAGACTAATTTGGAATATTCGGACAATGATAATGTGCTATTTGAAGAACATTTGACTTCTTATTAAAAAGAACCTTTGCTGCTGAGGACCGCTGGTATTTTCAGTACTGGGCTTCCAGTCCGTAGATTCATTTACGACAGATAGCAACTAAATATTTGCCAGCTCCTCCCACTAGTGTTCGTAGAGAGCAATTGTTCAGTGCTGCCGGTCAAATCTATGATGACAGAAGAGCTAATTTAAATGGGGAAAATGTCGAGAAACTTTTATTTTTAGCTTATAACATCAGGTTGTTCGACTTTATTAAATCTTATTGTATTTAAGTACCAATATACTTTTTGTTTTGATTTTATTTAGTATATTTTTTTAATTAACCTAGGTAAAACTACTTTATTGTGTTATTCATTAAGCTTTAAATGATAATTTAATATGTGAAATTTAGGCTGCAGGATATGGTATTTTATAAACAATAATTTAATTTTTTTATAAATAATTTTCACGCCAATGCAATTGAATTTGTTGTTTTATATCCCGAACGCCTTTCACTTCATTCTCTGAAGCATTTTCAGCGGTTCTGTATTTTTCATTTGTCACATATGCTTGTAATTATACAGTGTTTCAGCATTAGTTTGTAGCAGCAGTTTGCATTACAGGTGTTGGTTGCATCTTTATGAATAATTGCGTAGCACTTTCACTGCAATGTAATATATTGGCCCACAATATCCAGGAGAATAATTTGTTTTATTGTTAATAGAAAAGATTTAAGCTAAAGTAAGACAAACATAATATGTATTTTATTGACAAAAGCTAAAACTCTAAGTAACTAATTAATAACTTAAGCTATGAAAAAATTATTCTAATTTAATTAGGGCTATTGCTGTTAAATTTTGTTTTTTGTATTATTTATAAGAATTGCATTGCTTTTAACCTGGTTTGGTACTAAATTAGTGTCTTACTTTACTCTAATAAATAAATACGAAAAACTGTAACATAATTTTTGTAAAGGTGCCATTTATATCAACATTAAAAGTATAAATCAAAATAAGTTCAGAACTTGCATGTTATGTGTACTTTGAGCCAGTCATGGGCACCAGGAGGGGGTGCATGAAATAAAATACACAGAAAAAGATTAAGAAATAAAAATCTTGTTATTAAATACTCTGTTTGAATTATAAGTTAAGGCATCTAGGTTGTAGGCCATATTTGTGCAACACATTATCAATAAAATCAGTCCTCCATCGTGCTACTAAATGACCGTTCAATTCACGTTGTCGCTGGAACAGTTAAGCCAATCCCGATTGCCTCACATACTGCTGGGTGAAACGAGGTGGCCCGAGCAATCAAATCTGCGTATTCCATAAGGGATTCATTTAAGGCCGCATCTCTCACTTCATCTGTCTTCAAGATCTGATACCACGTGGTAGGCTTGGCAATAAAACATCCACAAAGATTGTGTATATCTTCTGCCATGGCTAAAAATGAAGGTTTGTCCCATTTTCTTACATTTTTTTGGGTGTAGCTGTAAAAACGAAAACAATATTTTATGTGTAGAAGAAAATTGTATTCTCAGAGAAGAAATGAAGTCTAAAAATGGGGTCAAGATAGATATTCTGAAGAATTATTCTGTTTTCAGAGGATTGATTTGAACTGTAGGTCTGTCTTGTCACTATTCGAGGACGTTGAAAATTTTTCGATGAAGTGAATATTGAATTTAGAACTTTCTCGAAAATAACAGCAAATTCCATCATGGCATTGTAATGTGATAATTTATTTATGTGATCATGTATATTTTTATATTAATATTTACACGTTATTGGTTGCACACGAGCTCAAGTTTGGCGGAATAGGCAGCAATCACTAATAATGTCTCGATCTATTTTCGAGTTGTCCAGTCGAGTGGTTTGGTTTTCGCTATCAAGTTGTGCGAAAAATCTTCTTAAAGTCATACAATAGTAATAAAGTTTGTAGAAAATTTCTTTTTCTTTTCTGTTCACGGATGGGAGATAAATTTGGAATATTATTTAGCCTCAGTATACTCTCTCTAAATAAATTATGGCGTCCTTTGTCCTCCCAGCTCATTTCTCACTTAACTAACATCGTTCCGGTCATTGATGACAAGATTCAATATTAGGCTCTAGACGCTTAATTTTCTGAACACCACCTACAAGACTAGCCATTGCTGACGTATCCTCGACCGACAATGATAATTGATAAAATTGCGATGGAGTGCCCGCTCTGGTGGCAATCTCCCTACACACTCCCATTTTTCCGTTCCTCTTCCAACCTACTTTTTTCCTCTACTAATTTTTACTTTAAATTCCTTCAGTGTTTCCGGCAAATTTTTCATTACTTCTCTCGGCAATTTATTCCAGTCCCCACACCCTTATGCCTGAAACCAAGTGCCAGCTTGTGGTCATGATCAACCTTACCCTTCTTAATTTTCCCACCAAATCTTTCCATACTTCAACACCAGTATTGATTTTGTACACTCCCATGACTCTCTTCACCCTCCTATTCTCCAATGAATCCCACTCCAGCTCCTCCAGCTCTCCTTTATATCACATTAATTACAAAATATGTTCAGCGGTAATTTCCAAGACAATCTGGTAGCCCTCCTCTGCACCCTCTCCAACTCCTGTATTTGATACCCAAAATGTGGATCCCAAACTACACCATATTCCACCAGGGGCTGACCAAAGTTTTGGTGCCCAATTCCGTTACTTCTCTAGTGCATCCCCTCATCACTCTTTGCAACAGGTGAAGGATTTGAACCCTTTCCCTACTACCTGTCCAATGTGTCCTGCCCAGTTAAGTCTGCTATCAAATGTAATGCCAAGGTATTTACATTTCGAGTCTTCAATAAGTAGCTCCTTCCCCACTTTATAATCATAATCAGCCTTTATCTTTTTATCTGTATACCTAATAAACTGACTGTTCTTTCCATTTATCTTCAACCCATATTGAATCATGCAGTTAGTTATCCTGTCTAGATCAGCTGTTTACAGTCTTCTATTATTTTATTCATTTGATATAACACTAGCCAAAAATGACGGGTTTAACCGAGTGCTCTGGCAATTGATTTCTTTTTAGTTGCCTACCTAAATAGAATTGTTATAAAATAAAGAACATCCCTTGTGATGTAGCAAAAAAGTTTCAGTTGTCAATTTGGTTCAGGTGGCGTTTCAGCCTAACTACAATCTTCGCCAATATTGCCGGTAGAAAATCAAAACTTCATTCACATGTGAATTAATACATTCCCTGTATTGCATGTCAATGTCATTATCCATAGATACTGATCATGTATCATGTGATACAAACTTGATCCAAAATCTACACAGCTTCTTACAACTTTCTTATTTTCTATGGTGAAGATTAATGTTTAACGCCTTACACAACTTGCATCTGGCTGAAATAATGACCCCAATGAAACGAAGGATGCTAAAAATAAATCTCAAAAACTTACCTTATGCCATGTGATATTAGTTTTAATTGTGGTTTAGGTCACACAGATCGCGAACAATTTGGAACTTCTTTCGTTCAAACCAAGTAATGATTTCAGTTAAAAAACAACTGATAATTAATATACCGTTCTAGCATTACATTTCTTAGCAATTACTTAAATAAATATAATTTTTATACAATAAAGTTCAACGCAATCCATAGTGCTATGCCCTATATCAAAAGATTTTCATTGCTATCCTGGTCCGGGTTGCATTTCAACCTAATCATGTACTAAACTTGCAACCAGAGAAACAATTATTAAATTACACACATACTAATATATATACTAAATCGCATTTTAGTGGTAATAAAGCATGGCGATTTAAACTAAATCAAAAATCTTTACTGGTTATTCCATCTTCGTTTAAAGATTTTAATGAATACTTTTACATAAAACGAATATTATATAAATCTAAGCAACCAATACTTATTATGTCAATTTATACTGGATACTTACTTTTATTTCAGTGTTCTGACCATTCACGGCTTAGTGTAATTCCTCGTGCCTTGCGTTGTAGCAAAAGTTTTCAGTTTCCATTTGGATCCAGGTTGCATTTTAACCCAACCACGTAACTACTCGCCAGAAGAACGATACTTCAATCTCACGCATATTAAAACATGAACACCGATGCTTGAAATACAAAGCTTTTAACTTACATATCTATGGACAAAGAATTTAAAGAATACTTCTATATATCAAAAGAATATTACGTAAATATAAGCATTTAACGATTGATATGTCGATTTTAACACAATACAGTGTTCTGCAAGTTAATTTATTCACTGATGCTTGGAAATGTTATTAAATAGCGCGCATTACCAAGAATAATGCGTAAAGTGTGACGTCATAGCACAATGTCATAGATTGACATCATGCTGTGACATGACATCATGCTGCTACATCTAGGCTATTATACTAATAGATTGTGTCATCTGTAAACAATCTAACTTCTGACAGTAAAGCATGAACACAATCATTCATTAGAATAAGAATGGTCCCAATGCATTACCCTGTGAAACCCATGTTCACTCCTACTTCTTTGGATACTGCATTTCTTCCCCTGACTTTTCGTGTTCTACCTTTTAGGAATTCTTCTACATAGCAGTAGGTTTTACCTTATTTAGCTCCATTTTATGGCTCACTCTGTCAAAGGCCTTTGAAGGATCGAGTGCTACACTATAAACTTGACCTCCCCTGTCCATTTCATCAGAAATAGCAGGGATATTCTGATGACTATCTATTACCCTTTTTGAAAGCCAACTGAGATATGGAATATCAGCGTGGGGAAGGCCCACAGAAAATAACGTAATGAGAATACTAAAAATACAAAAACATATGATTAGAACAATACTAAAAGAAAAAAGAATGGTTTCATGTAGAAAATATTTTGTAGATTTGAAGATTCTAACATTTCCCTGTATATACATATATAAGACTATACTGCTCTCACTCACAAAGAAGGTTGTTAAAAAGAATGAGCAAGTGCACGAATATGAAACACGTAATAAAATTAATTTCAATTTACACGCACACAACACAAAAAAATTTGAAAAATGTCCTTCCTATTCGGGAGCCCAACTGTTCAATAAGCTTCCGACAGATATAAGATTAATTAGTAACAAGGGAGAACAGTTCAAACATAAGCTTGAAAAGTATTTATGTGATAAAGCCTTCTACTCAATCAAAGAGTATTTAACTGATGAATGAGGGAAGGAAAGGCAGAATAAAAAATTGTTTTTAGTAGTTGTTTGTACTTATATAGGATATTACAGCACATATTTGTCAATAACATGTAAAAAAAAATATGTATTAAACGATTTATAGTTAACTTAAGGCATAAAATTGTTAATTAAGATAAGAATAATATTGAATATACTGTACCTTGACTTGTCCTAATTCATTATACAAGTTGTATGTAAATGATGTATAGGACCAAATAAAATGAATGAATGAATGAATGAAATATCTTGCATATAGCTTACTAACTGAGACTTACATGAATATCCTCGTCTAAAGCCATGTTGCCTACTTGAAAACCACTTACTTTCCTCACAGACATTTCTAATATGGTTGCATATCAATCTCTCCATCAGTTTACTACCACTGATGTCAAGCTGAATGGCCTATAGTTTTAAAATCTGTTTGTCGCACCTCTTTTATGGAGCAGAACTACTATCACACTTTTCCAGTCCTCTGGTAAACAAGTATCCAGACTTAATTTAAATAATGTTACAAGGTAAGGTATAAATGTCCCATCCAATATCTTTAAGACATCTGTAGTAATAGTATCAAAACCTGCCCTTTACACTTTTTTTAGATTCCTTAGTTCCTTTATGATATCTTAATATTTAATTTGAATTGTTAGGAAACAAAGACGCTAAAAGCGGATATATTGAACATTGGATAGGATAAAAACCACCGCTTACCAAAGAAGGGGATTCCAGCGGCGTTGGTACACGAAAAAAAAAAAAAAAAAAAAAAAAAACACGAACACACAAAGAATAAAATTTCGAGCCTGGCTCTTCCTCAGTAGAAGTGAGAGGCTGCACGCAAGCGCTGCTGGCAGCCACTGCCAGCAGCGGCTTTGCGTGCAGCCATCTCACTTCCTACTGATGGAAGAGCCAGGCTCGAAAATTTTATTCTTTGTGTGTTCGTGTTTTTTTTTTTTTTTTTTTTTTTTTTTTCGTGTACCAACGCCGCTGGAATCCCCTTCTTTGGTAAAGCGGTGGTTTTTATCCTATCCAATGTTCAATATATCCGCTTTTTAGCGTCTTTGTTTCCTAACAATTCAAATTAAATATTAAGATATCATAAAGGAACTAAGGAATCTAAAAAAGTGTAAAGGGGCAGGTTTTGATACTATTACTACAGATGTCTTAAAGATATTTGGATGGGACATTTATACCTTACCTTGTAACATTATTTAAATTAAGTCTGGATACTTGTTTACCAGAGGACTGGAAAAGTGTGATAGTAGTTCTGCTCCATAAAAGAGGTGCGACAAACAGATTTTAAAACTATAGGCCATTCAGCTTGACATCAGTGGTAGGTAAACTGATGGAGAGATTGATATGCAACCATATTAGAAATGTCTGTGAGGAAAGTAAGTGGTTTTCAAGTAGGCAACATGGCTTTAGACGAGGATATTCATGTAAGTCTCAGTTAGTAAGCTATATGCAAGATATTTCATTCATTCATTCATTCATTTTATTTGGTCCTATACATCATTTACATACAACTTGTATAATGAATTAGGACAAGTCAAGGTACAGTATATTCAATATTATTCTTATCTTAATTAACAATTTTATGCCTTAAGTTAACTATAAATCGTTTAATACATATTTTTTTTTTACATGTTATTGACAAATATGTGCTGTAATATCCTATATAAGTACAAACAACTACTAAAAACAATTTTTTATTCTGCCTTTCCTTCCCTCATTCATCAGTTAAATACTCTTTGATTGAGTAGAAGGCTTTATCACATAAATACTTTTTAAGCTTATGTTTGAACTGTTCTCCCTTGTTACTAATTAATCTTATATCTGTCGGAAGCTTATTGAACAGTTGGGCTCCCGAATAGGAAGGACATTTTTCAAATTTTTTTGTGTTGTGTGCGTGTAAATTGAAATTAATTTTATTACGTGTTTCATATTCGTGCACTTGCTCATTCTTTTTAACAACCTTCTTTGTGAGTGAGAGCAGTATAGTCTTATATATGTATATACAGGGAAATGTTAGAATCTTCAAATCTACAAAATATTTTCTACATGAAACCATTCTTTTTTCTTTTAGTATTGTTCTAATCATATGTTTTTGTATTTTTAGTATTCTCATTACGTTATTTTCTGTGGGCCTTCCCCACGCTGATATTCCATATCTCAGTTGGCTTTCAAAAAGGGAGTAATAGATAGTCATCAGAATATCCCTGCTATTTCTGATGAAATGGACAGGGGAGGTCAAGTTTATAGTGTAGCACTCGATCCTTCAAAGGCCTTTGACAGAGTGAGCCATAAAATGGAGCTAAATAAGGTAAAACCTACTGCTATGTAGAAGAATTCCTAAAAGGTAGAACACGAAAAGTCAGGGGAAGAAATGCAGTATCCAAAGAAGTAGGAGTGAACATGGGAGTTTCACAGGGTAATGCATTGGGACCATTCTTATTCTAATGAATGATTGTGTTCATGCTTTACTGTCAGAAGTTAGATTGTTTACAGATGACACAATCTATTAGTATAATAGCCTAGATGTAGCAGCATGATGTCATGTCACAGCATGATGTCAATCTATGACATTGTGCTATGACGTCACACTTTACGATGATATTCTTGGTAATGCGCGCTATTTAATAACATTTCCAAGCATCAGTGAATAAATTAACTTGCAGAACACTGAAATAAAAGTATGTATTGTGTTAAAATCGACATATCAATCGTTAAATGCTTATATTTACGTAATATTCTTTTGATATATAGAAGTATTCTTTAAATTCTTTGTCCATAGATATGTAAGTTAAAAGCTTTGTATTTCAAGCATCGGTGTTCATGTTTTAATATGCGTGAGATTGAAGTATCGTTCTTCTGGCGAGTAGTTACGTGGTTGGGTTAAAATGCAACCTGGATCCAAATGGAAACTGAAAACTTTTGCTACAGCGCAAGGCACGAGGAATTACACTAAGCCGTGAATGGTCAGAACACTGAAATAAAAGTAAGTATCCAGTATAAATTGACATAATAAGTATTGGTTGCTTAGATTTATATAATATTCGTTTTATGTAAAAGTATTCATTAAAATCTTTAAACGAAGATGGAATAACCAGTAAAGATTTTTGATTTAGTTTAAATCGCCATGCTTTATTACCACTAAAATGCGATTTAGTATATATATTAGTATGTGTGTAATTTAATAATTGTTTCTCTGGTTGCAAGTTTAGTACATGATTAGGTTGAAATGCAACCCGGACCAGGATAGCAATGAAAATCTTTTGATATAGGGCATAGCACTATGGATTGCGTTGAACTTTATTGTATAAAAATTATATTTATTTAAGTAATTGCTAAGAAATGTAATGCTAGAACGGTATATTAATTATCAGTTGCTTTTTTAAAAAACTGAAATCATTACTTGGTTTGAACGAAAGAAGTTCCAAATTGTTCGCGATCTGTGTGACCTAAACCACAATTAAAACTAATATCACATGGCATAAGGTAAGTTTTTGAGATTTATTTTTAGCATCCTTCGTTTTCATTGGGGTCATTATTTCAGCCAGATGCAAGTTGTGTAAGGCGTTAAACATTAATCTTCACCATAGAAAATAAGAAAGTTGTAAGAAGCTGTGTAGATTTTGGATCAAGTTTGTATCACATGATACATGATCAGTATCTATGGATAATGACATTGACATGCAATACAGGGAATGTATTAATTCACATGTGAATGAAGTTTTGATTTTCTACCGGCAATATTGGCGAAGATTGTAGTTAGGCTGAAACGCCACCTGAACCAAATTGACAACTGAAACTTTTTTGCTACATCACAAGGGATGTTCTTTATTTTATAACAATTCTATTTAGGTAGGCAACTAAAAAGAAATCAATTGCCAGAGCACTCGGTTAAACCCGTCATTTTTGGCTAGTGTTATATCAAATGAATAAAATAATAGAAGACTGTAAACAGCTGATCTAGACAGGATAACTAACTGCATGATTCAATATGGGTTGAAGATAAATGGAAAGAACAGTCAGTTTATTAGGTATACAGATAAAAAGATAAAGGCTGATTATGATTATAAAGTGGGGAAGGAGCTACTTATTGAAGACTCGAAATGTAAATACCTTGGCATTACATTTGATAGCAGACTTAACTGGGCAGGACACATTGGACAGGTAGTAGGGAAAGGGTTCAAAATCCTTCACCTGTTGCAAAGAGTGATGAGGGGATGCACTAGAGAAGTAACGGAATTGGGCACCAAAACTTTGGTCAGCCCACTGGTGGAATATGGTGTAGTTTGGGATCCACATTTTGGGTATCAAATACAGGAGTTGGAGAGGGTGCAGAGGAGGGCTACCAGATTTGTCCTTGGAAATTACCGCTGAACATATTTTGTAATTAATGTGATAAAGGAGCTGGAGTGGGATTCATTGGAGAATAGGAGGGTGAAGAGAGTCATGGGAGTGTACAAAATCAATACTGGTGTTGAAGTATGGAAAGATATTGGTGGGAAAATTAAGAAGGGTAAGGTTGATCATGACCACAAGCTGGCACTTGGTTTCAGGCATAAGGGTGTGGGGGACTGGAATAAATTGCCGAGAGAAGTAATGAAAAATTTGCCGGAAACACTGAAGGAATTTAAAGTAAAAATTAGTAGAGGAAAAAAGTAGGTTGGAAGAGGAACGGAAAAATGGGAGTGTGTAGGGAGATTGCCACCAGAGCGGGCACTCCATCGCAATTTTATCAATTATCATTGTCGGTCGAGGATACGTCAGCAATGGCTAGTCTTGTAGGTGGTGTTCAGAAAATTAAGCGTCCTAGAGCCTAATATTGAATCTTGTCATCAATGACCGGAACGATGTTAGTTAAGTGAGAAATGATGCTGGGAGGACAAAGGACGCCATAATTTATTTAGAGAGAGTATACTGAGGCTAAATAATATTCCAAATTTATCTCCCATCCGTGAACAGAAAAGAAAAAGAAATTTTCTACAAACTTTATTACTATTGTATGACTTTAAGAAGATTTTTCGCACAACACTTGATAGCGAAAACCAAACCACTCGACTGGACAACTCGAAAATAGATCGAGACATTATTAGTGATTGCTGCCTATTCCGCCAAACTTGAGCTCGTGTGCAACCAATAACGTGTAAATATTAATATAAAAATATACATGATCACATAAATAAATTATCACATTACAATGCCATGATGGAATTTGCTGTTATTTTCGAGAAAGTTCTAAATTCAATATTCACTTCATCGAAAAATTTTCAACGTCCTCGAATAGTGACAAGACAGACCTACAGTTCAAATCAATCCTCTGAAAACAGAATAATTCTTCAGAATATCTATCTTGACCCCATTTTTAGACTTCATTTCTTCTCTGAGAATACAATTTTCTTCTACACATAAAATATTGTTTTCGTTTTTACAGCTACACCCAAAAAAATGTAAGAAAATGGGACAAACCTTCATTTTTAGCCATGGCAGAAGATATACACAATCTTTGTGGATGTTTTATTGCCAAGCCTACCACGTGGTATCAGATCTTGAAGACAGATGAAGTGAGAGATGCGGCCTTAAATGAATCCCTTATGGAATACGCAGATTTGATTGCTCGGGCCACCTCGTTTCACCCAGCAGTATGTGAGGCAATCGGGATTGGCTTAACTGTTCCAGCGACAACGTGAATTGAACGGTCATTTAGTAGCACGATGGAGGACTGATTTTATTGATAATGTGTTGCACAAATATGGCCTACAACCTAGATGCCTTAACTTATAATTCAAACAGAGTATTTAATAACAAGATTTTTATTTCTTAATCTTTTTCTGTGTATTTTATTTCATGCACCCCCTCCTGGTGCCCATGACTGGCTCAAAGTACACATAACATGCAAGTTCTGAACTTATTTTGATTTATACTTTTAATGTTGATATAAATGGCACCTTTACAAAAATTATGTTACAGTTTTTCGTATTTATTTATTAGAGTAAAGTAAGACACTAATTTAGTACCAAACCAGGTTAAAAGCAATGCAATTCTTATAAATAATACAAAAAACAAAATTTAACAGCAATAGCCCTAATTAAATTAGAATAATTTTTTCATAGCTTAAGTTATTAATTAGTTACTTAGAGTTTTAGCTTTTGTCAATAAAATACATATTATGTTTGTCTTACTTTAGCTTAAATCTTTTCTATTAACAATAAAACAAATTATTCTCCTGGATATTGTGGGCCAATATATTACATTGCAGTGAAAGTGCTACGCAATTATTCATAAAGATGCAACCAACACCTGTAATGCAAACTGCTGCTACAAACTAATGCTGAAACACTGTATAATTACAAGCATATGTGACAAATGAAAAATACAGAACCGCTGAAAATGCTTCAGAGAATGAAGTGAAAGGCGTTCGGGATATAAAACAACAAATTCAATTGCATTGGCGTGAAAATTATTTATAAAAAAAATTAAATTATTGTTTATAAAATACCATATCCTGCAGCCTAAATTTCACATATTAAATTATCATTTAAAGCTTAATGAATAACACAATAAAGTAGTTTTACCTAGGTTAATTAAAAAAATATACTAAATAAAATCAAAACAAAAAGTATATTGGTACTTAAATACAATAAGATTTAATAAAGTCGAACAACCTGATGTTATAAGCTAAAAATAAAAGTTTCTCGACATTTTCCCCATTTAAATTAGCTCTTCTGTCATCATAGTTTTGACCGGCAGCACTGAACAATTGCTCTCTACGAACACTAGTGGGAGGAGCTGGCAAATATTTAGTTGCTATCTGTCGTAAATGAATCTACGGACTGGAAGCCCAGTACTGAAAAATACCAGCGGTCCTCAGCAGCAAAGGTTCTTTTTAATAAGAAGTCAAATGTTCTTCAAATAGCACATTATCATTGTCCGAATATTCCAAATTAGTCTCAATCAAAGAAATTCTGTCATGTGTATCTCATAAATTGTCTGCTAGCGATTTATGTTCAGAAGTAGGATTTGAAGAGGAGTGTCCAGGTTCACCAATATCCAGTTTGATTTATTTTCAATACACAATTTTGACGTAGAAATGTCAAAATTCCAGCCTTTGAATTTTCAATTTCGTCGGTACTCAAATACTTAATTTTAAACTGTGGATCGATTATAGTGGCAATTGACAACTGTAAAGTATTTCTTGCATAAGGAAATCTCCTGTTAACAGGCACACACAAGCGGGTTTTGAGCAGTCTTATATCTTCAGTCTTCATCCTTCTAAGCAAGTTTTGAATTTAACACGGCAATCAATGGCATAATTAGAGATACTGATGCTGAATCACTAGAAATATCAATTGTTGCTTGATAAAAACACTTCAGTACGATTATACAATTGCTCATTTGTATCCATTCTTCTGCAGTTGGAATTTCTATTCCACCACGTTCTGGCATACACACATTTACAGCAGTTTTCTGTTCTGAAAGTCTCTCCAACATCAAACAGGGGCTGTGACAACGAGTTTAGACATCTTGTATCAAAGCGTGTTTGGGCAAGTCATGTTTCTGGAAATTTATGAACATATCGAGTGACTTGTTCACTCTTCTTAAAATGTCCTACGATTTTACGACACTTTTTCACTATTACCATGACAGCAATACCTTTAAAAATTACATTGTGAATCACGAGCTGTAGAGTGTGAGCCATACAACCAATAGAAATGAAGTTTCCACAGCGTATAGCTGCATTCATATTTGATGCATTATCAGGAATACCCATATGGTTCTTTCTCTTTATACTGAATTTGGTAACAGTTTCTGTGATTTTTTGTGTGTAATATATTGCTCTGTATGATCTTCTTCCATGACACTAGCTGCAAGTATAACTTTTTGTCTTTTCAAACCTATAATGCCGTATGCCATGATACTCAAAAGTGAACACGTCTTTGTTTGATTACTCCATATGTCCGTTGTAAAACTGAGCCATTCAGCCTTTTCTAAAAGCAGTATAACTTTTTTCTTTATTTTTTCATATGTAGTGGCATTAAAGATGTTCTAAAATATTTGTCTGATTTTTGTCTGTAGCTAGGTGGAGATTGAGGATCAGTAAAATTAAGTCTGGGAAGTGCTTCTCCTTCAACGAGGTTGTACGGAAGCATGCCCACGATGATGAGATCCATATTTAATACATTTATCAATCTGCAAACAAATCGGATCACTATCTGGCCATAGTGGAGCTACTTTTTTTTCTTCCATGATATCTGGTAAAGCAGATTGTTTAACTTCTTTTATCAGATCTCTGATTTTTTAAAATTTAATAACACTTTGATATTTAGCACTGTCTTCAGAATAGATTACACAATCATTTTTATGATTTTTTGCCAAATGGTTCTTTATATTTGCTATAGTCTGTTTTTTGGAAGAGAACTGCCCAGGGAAAAAGACTTACTGCCTATTTTACAAATTGCTTTGGCGTCATTCTTTTTAAAGTGTTTCCAAATGGGATTCCATGCCACTGGTGGCATTTTGTTAAGGATTTCAATACATTATTCTAACTCGAAAATTTGGGACATGTCAACAAATTTTTATTTTTAAACATTTTTACACTCGTAAGTTACGCAAAAACTTGGGTGGCGGTCTCTGCTGCCCCATCAAAGGTATTTAGTGCATTATTCATGGTGTTGTTGTGGTCATTCAAGAATTTTAGATTGTTAACGCCGTAAGTAGACATTTTGAATACGGCAATCGACAAAATCGTCGAGTTTTTAGAAGTCCTTCTAACCGAAAGTTGTTTATAGAATCCTCTACAGAAAACACAAAAATCGTTGTTTTGGGGCTGATGTTTAGTGCCAGATTATGCAAGCAATGTCATTTTCAACAAATGTGGGTTACTACAAAATACATTTAATTAAAAATATATGTAAAGATCTGCATAACCTAGTGCGGGGATAAATGCTATACATACGACTCATTGGTTTGCACATGACATCATGCATAGCTTCTTCCAACCAGCATACATTCATATAATACACCAAAGCAGCCTCAGCCTCCCTATTTGAAATAACACTTTGTTTATTGTGCGCGTTATAACTTTAAACGTTAAATGTAAACTTTAGCCACCCATTTTAATGTGTATTTTAATCTGTAATTTTGGCACGCTATAGGCCTATAGGACGTAAACGTTAGTGTGGCCTCAGTCATTTTGGATGTGAAATTTGACATCAAAATTTTTTTCGAAGCGATAAGCTGCGTGGCAAGAACAATAGATCCCTTTACGTGTGAATCTGCTATAAATATGACATTTTGACTATAACTTATTTATTAACTACCAAGATTAGTATCAACAAACAATAGGTTAACTTACAAATTAAAAAGTATATGTAAAACAAAGCACAGTAACGTACATTATTTAAAGTAAATAACTTGTGATATTGAAATATGATTAAGAAACACACTTACTTTTTGATGTCACAGTAATAATTTCAATTATTCACTTTTTCTTTTAAAACAATAATCACAAAAATACTGTAATGTATACAAATTCTGTGGTGCATGCACTAACTTGTTTAGTGTCACTATTCAATCTCTCCAACCAACACGTCACGGCATTCGTAAAAGTTCGTTCATTTTCGGTGTCTGGATGTAAAACTTCGGCAACAGCCAAACCTTCGGCTTATTTTGGCCGAAGCCGATTGTGCAGCCAAAGGTTCTTTTTTTGGTCTCTGTTCAGTCTGATTCAAATTTTCATTTAGGAAGATAAGTGTCACCTATTACAATAAGCAGTTATCTCAAAACAAATGGGAGTGACTAACACTCAAATTTGTAATCCATATTGTAAATTTTTTAAACAATTGTTCTTAAATAACTATTGTGAGCTACTTTCTTTCATTAGACCACTTACTTCATTCTTAAGTGCTATTATGCTGTCTTGTGTACTTTTTCACTAACAAAAGCAACATAAAATCAAATTGTTTAGTAAATATCTGAAGAATATTTTATGTACAATGGTGGTGTGTCCTACAAGTGCTTATGCGTGAACCTCAGCATCTGAATACTTATCACCAGTGTATGTCTGGGAAATCTGAATACATCACTGTTTAAAGGGTGCACAGAAATGTTCTGAGATCATAAAAGAATGTATACTGAGTAATTATTTTCCCACATTGTACTTTGTATTTTTTTACACATTGTTTAAAACTGTGTACTGCAAATAACTTATCAAATTGTTATAAGAATAATTTCTCGACATTGTAAATCATATTGTAGGCTAACTGTCTCTATGACGGCTAGCTGTTGAATACTGATTTTAAATTATTCAGTCCCTTATAGAACACATACATGCTCATTAATTAAACAAATGGTTCTTTTGCCGCGGTCGCCAGGTTTTATGTATTATTCTATCGCCGGGTTAATGAAATTAAAATAGTTCCACAGTTTATGAGCAACTTCGACACACAAAACTTTATTCTAGTCATTAAATTCTGCTACTACCACCACCAAATTAACAATTAAGATAAGGATTCGAACTTCTCCGAAGATCACAAGTTCGTGGGATACAAGAGTTTCAAATGCCAACAAAATCCTCCACACTCATTAATGTTCTTTTAACACCATGTAGTCACTTAAAAAAAACATTCTATTTCAAATCATAAGTTCCACTCGTTACACGTCTACATAATACACTTTTCCAAGTCCGCCACACTTTCAACTGTTAGACCGAAAATGTTACTCCGTGCGAACTTCTCTGACGGAGCTCAAAGACAGACTCCCTGCTACTCAAAGATGATATATTATTAACAGATGGTGTCTGCTATAGATATTACATGGCGCAGACGCTTGTTATGTTACACTCCCCACCTAACACCTTGTGATAATTGATCAGATCTGACATGATAAATTGTCAGAACAAGAAAAAAGAAAAAAATAATTTAAATTCTACTCTGGTGGTTTTCCCCTTTACATTGACAATATTTTACACATTAAGTTCAAGAAACATATAAGAAAAATATTGCACACAAGAAAAATCAGAAACAATGAACATAAGAGAAAAAACCACAGAACACAAAATAAAAAAAATAAAACATGAATTGGTATTCAATTGCAAGTTGAGCAACTTGCTGTCAGAAGCATTGCTTCCGATATAAACACAAGCTGCACTCAGGTCAATCATCTGTATACATTTATGCTCCAAAGCATCACCTCACACGCGTCACTTTACTCACTTTACCACACTTCTTCGAGCTGCTATATTGCTGTTCGCGCCTTCGAAGGTAAGGGAAAAGTAGGATTTATAGTAGTACAGAGATTTTCTCTCGAAAATAGGATTGATAATTGAGAAAAAAAACATAGAAATAACAGGATAGGATTCCTCCTTTTTAACCATCTCCATCCTCTTGCAAAGAATTATAAGGTTTGAGCGCAATTACATTAAATGTACCTCTGACACTTTGGTCCACAGGATTTACAATTACAAAAGAATTCTTCCTTGGACAGCCAGAAATCATGTACGGTCCTTCATAAAGGAATTTAAATTTGTTAATTTCATTGTGAAGACTTGAAGATTTATAGTGAGTTTGTGCCAGAACCAGGTCACCCGGCTTATAGTCAGATGCCTTCCCTCTTCTATTGTGCCTCGCCTTTCTTCTCTGCGCTTCACTCTTCATTTTAAATCGTGCTGTAGTAATTAATTCTTGCCGATCTATTGGAGTATCTTGAGGAAATTCAACAAATTCAGTTACTATTCGTGGTACCTTTTCACCAAACATCACTTCATATGGTACCACTGAAGTGGAATTGTGTGACTATTTCCAGTGCCCACCTCTGATGATTGTCCTCACAATAACACCTCAGCCACCTACCTATCTCTCTCATTACCCTCTCAGACGCATTACCCTGAGGGTGATATAAAGATGTTTTCAGTTCTTCAATTCCTTCTCGCTCAAGGCGTTCTATCCACCTGCGACTACAAAATGATGGAGCATTGTCCGAAATCAGCTTCTGAGGTTTTCCCACTTCGGTATAAAATCTTCCACAATTTTATTAGCCATGACCTTGGCCGTCGCTCTCTTCAAAGGATACAGTCTAACATATTTCGAGAAAACATCAATCACTACCAATATCTGCGTGACTCCGCCTCTGGACCTGGGCAGTGGTCCACACACATCTACTGCTACTAAATCTAACACATTTTCTGGCAAAATGCATTCCATATCACCCCTCCTCAATACACTGTCCACTTTCGTCTTCTGACAAATGTCACATGTAGACAACAACTTCGCTACTCTTCTTGACATATTATTAAAATAACAGTTTTCTTTGATAACCCGATAACATTTGCTTGGTCCAAAAAGCCCGTAGCTTAGATGGTGATAAGTAATTAGTGCGTCGATGCTTCCTTCTGGAATCCATACCTTCCAGTTTTCATTCATATCCGAATTACGCCAAAAGACTATGTGCTTGTGGATACAGTAATAGCGTCTCAACTTCCCTTGGTAACTCGGATATTGTATCAGATCTTTAACCGCTTTTATAACTTCATCTTCCTCCTGTAGCTCCTTCATATTCTTCAGCAAACTTATCATCTTATCTTCCTCAGCAACTCCGTGTACGAGGCGACAATTCATTAAAAATGACAATGCCTTATGGTCGGTATAGATGATGGTTTTCCTTCCTAGAAATAAAGCTAGAAATTTTTGAAAACTCCATATAATAGCCAAGGTTTCCTTCTCCGTTATGTTATAGGCTAATTCATGTTTGTTCAGCATCCTACTAGCGAAAGCAATTGTCCTTTGTTCTACTCGCCCTCCCACGTTTACTTCCTGAAAGACTTGAGCTCCAAGTCCATAGTGTGAACCGTCCGAGGCCAAGCATATGTCAAGATTCCAATCAGGGTGAGCAACACATTTTTTCGCGAAAGTTCTTGTTTTATCTTCTTAAAGTCCTCCTCACATTCGTCCGTCCAATTTCAAGGCGTCCGAGATTTACTCAAATCCCTAAGGTGTACACTATTAAGTGCCTGCCCGGGTATAAATTTGAGGTAGTATCCACAAAGGCCGAGGAAACTCTTTAGCTGTACTTTATTAGACGGTCTCGGGAATTTCTTAATGGCCTCTAACTTTGAATCTTCTACCGTTATTCCCTCGGGTAAGATGACATGTCCAAGAAAATTTATATTCTTCCGCCAGAACACACACTTCTTCCATTTTAAAGTCGCGCCTCCTTTATGAAAAGCGCTAAGTACATCACGTAAGGTTTCGAGATGTTCTTCTAGAGTTTGCGAGGCAATGATTATGTCATAAACATATGTGTGAATCCTATCTCTCAAGGATCTTCCCAACACTTGGTCCAAAGCCCTTATAAAATTCGCTACCGCATTGTTAATTCCGAAGGGTAAAACTCGAAAATAAAAATACTTTCCTTCGAAACGAAAGGCTGTATATTTTCTAGACGCTTCGTCAATAGACACCTGCCAATAGGAAGCCGTGATGTCCAGTGAACTAAGATATTTTACACCATGGAACTTTTGTAATATTTCGTCGACAGGGAGTGGGTGGTCCCTTTCTGTAATTAGGATTTTTTTAAGTGACCTGGCATCGAGATTTATCTGCTTTAGTTACTACCACTAAAGGGTTCACATACTCGCTGTTTGATCGTTCTATTACGCCCCATTCTAGCATCCGGTCTATTTCTTCTAGTGCTTTTTTCCTCATTGCAAATGGTATAGGATACGGTTTGGCAGCAAACAGCACATCTTCCTTAACGTTAAAATGGTATTGGTAGACTTTAATTAATCCGGGCCGATTAGAAAAAACCTCTTGAAATTCCTGAACAATCTTCTTTACTCCCTCCCAATCTTCTTCTGTATACTCTAATTGAATCGTTTATTTCAGAAACCCATCAACTGACATTTTTGTCAAAATTGAGATAAATACATATTTGTGCTCATGATATGTAAACACACATGTTTGAGCAGAAAATCGTCAATGGCCAAGCCTCTGTATGGGTTTTTTCAAACATCGAATATTGAATTTAGTGCAGAAACCCGCTAACCGGCATCAGATGGCGGGTTTCTCCACTAAATTTCGTGTTCGTCTTGTGGCACTCCTGCTTGTTATTATGTTGCACCACCTGTTTTAACCAATCGTTCTACTACTTCAAGAGGCAGTTGTTGTCAAGTGTTCAAGTGTTAAATTATCTAACATTTTGTGTGGTTTCACGTTGTTTTTGTGACAGTTTCCTGTAAGAAATGAATAGTAAAGTTCTGATGATGAACCTAAACCAGAAAAGAAACGAGGCATTTCTAATGAAGATAAATACAAACGTGTGTAGCGCTATGTTTTGACATCATGCAAAAACTCCCGCTTCCAAATATTCCAGTTCAGGAAGTCTTCTACATGCGTCAGCTCTGGCTTAATGTATTTTGTGTTCACGATATGAAGACAAATAAAGCAAGTATGTACATTTACCATGAAGGTCAAGCCAACAAATCTCCGGGCAAGGTGTGCTCAATGTTATCACATTATTTGAAAACTGAAGTTCCTGTTGGAGTTAAACATATTGTTGTCTTCAGTGATGCCCCATCAGGCCAAAATAAAAATCATTGTGTTGTTCGGTTTCTGATGAACCTTTTTGATAGGGGAATATTCGAGACGGTGACTCACTATTTCCCAGTCAGGGGACATTCATTTATATCCTGCAACCGTGATTTTGGTTGTGTAAAACGTTTTGTGCGACAAGTGGACAGAGTGTACACTCCAGAGCAGTATGCTGAGATGATTATTAGAGCCAGTTAAAAAGGGCGTTTTTCTGTCTACCAAGTAACCACTGACATGAGCTTTAGTTTCAATACGTGGTGGTCCCAGTTTTATATAAAAAAAGTGAGCTCAGATGAAACAAATGGAAGGGGTGTTCCCAAGGAAGAAAAAAATCATTTTAAACTCTCAACCTTTAAAGAATTTAAGTACAGAAAATCTGCACCAGGAAAATTTGCGGCCATAACTTTATCAACTGATTCATGTTTCCAACTTTTACCTTGAAAAAGTATGTTGCTGCTCCTGAACTGCCAACAGTGCAAGCATACCCAACTGGAAGAGTACAAATCAACGTAAAGAAGAGCAACGACCCGAGGAAACTTAGCAAATACAATAAAGGATATGAAGCTTTCTATGACAGCATCCTCCGGTGGCCTACTAATGGCGCGGAGTGTAACATTGATAGGCAGTACGAAGATGAGTAGTCCCATAGACAGAAAGGAAAAATGAGTAATGTTGTAACTGAATCCGTTTAAATTCTTTATATATATAGAAGTAATTATAGAGTTTTTGTTGCTTTTAATAAATATTTTAAGTTTATACTATTATGTTTTTATTGTTAAACATCCTCCTGCTGTTCAAAAAATTAAAAGTTAGCTTCAAAATAACAGTTTTTCATAATGTGAGGTAGTTTATTGCAGAAACCTGTCAACTGAATTTTTTTTAAATGTTTTTTTTTTCTTTTTTTTTTTTTTTTTTTTTTTTTTAAGAAAGTAAACGAAATAATATTGAAATACAAGCAACATTTGTTTTGAGAAGACATTAAGTATTCATCTAATTTTTTCAAGCCAAAAAGCTCTATTCAAATAAAAGATATTAAGTTTTTTCTGTTTTACCGAAAATTTAAAAAAGTGCACTTAGTGGGTTTCTGAAATAAGCGATTCAATTGTGGTACTAATCTACACTCGTCCTCTTCCTGGAAAACGGGTGGGGATCTTCCTTAAGTTCCTTTTGATCTACCGACTCCTTCATTGTTCCTTTCGAAATAACTCTAATTTGGCACGCTTCTTCTTCTTCCCCATGACATATACCTTCGAAAGGGACTTTAACTTCCCTCCCTTCCATCATAAACTGCAAGCTGTGGTCCTTCCAATCCAATTTCACCTGATTCTCTTCAAACCAGTCCACTCCCAGGATTAAATCTACTGTCAACTTGGGGATGACGAATGCTTTAACTTCGACTACCTGCCCTCCAATTATTCCATCCACTCGAATCTGCTTTGTGATCTTTTTAATCTTGCCACCATTTGCCACTGTAACCGTCATACCTGATACCGAATGAATACAGGCAGCCGGCTCGTTGACAAGTGTCTGAAATAGGCTTTCTGAGATACATGATACTTCAGCCCCAGAATCCGCCAAAGCTTCCACAACTTTCGTCCGAAATGTTATTACAACTGTAGGTGTTGGTGCCTCCCTCCTGCCTGACATTCGTTCCTCTTCTAGCAGGTCTTCTCTGGGATCATTATGGTAAACCGACACACTGTGTAAATTTTTCGATGAAAATGTATTCCGTCCATCTCGTCCGTTAACAAAAAAAACTCTTATTCTCTTTTTTCGTCTGATCACAATCGAGTAACTCGGCACTTGTTAGCCCACAGTCATCCGTTTTCCACCGTATGGATTTTCTGTCCATTTCATTCTCCTCATTGGTTTTCCACCGTATGGATTTTCTGTCGATTTTATTCTCCTCACCTACAAACTGAGACTGCTTTGCTATACCAGTAACTCCTTGATATTTCTCGCCATCGAAAGTAAGTGATTCTGACAGTTTATCACGTTCCAGTGCGTGACACAACTCGCCCGTTTGTTCTTCCGCGCTCGCTAGTGTTGCGGAGGTAGAATCTTTTGTGGCCCGGGTTCCAACAGTGCCCCGGTATATGCTAGTATGCGCCGACTGTCGCCCACTGCTCCCGCTCCTGTCACTAGTGTCAAAGCCATATGGCCGTCGTACTATCCAACTTTACTTCTCCGGTAGTTACAGATAAAAATCCCTCCACTTCAATTTTTATAACCTCATTCTCCCGTAATTTAGCCTTCTCCTTCGCAAGGGTATCACAAAAAATTCCATCTGCTACCTCAAAAATTTTCTCTTGTATATTTTTCTCCACAAACTCCTCTTGACACTCTTGAACATCTGTTTCCGCAGCCATAATACCTTCACAATTTACTTCAACTTCATCCTTTAAGACATTACCTAGCACAGTGTCAAACATAACGACTTCTTCCTGAATTTTCTTCTTCCTTAATCCTTCCGTTCTGTGAAATCACGTCTGCATTTGGCCTCTTAACCGGTTCTGCCCCTGATGAGGCCGCGACAGTGGCAGAAATTAGTTTAAACAATTTTCGCCACTCGCAGCTACTGTGGCTACCCTCCGTTCTCTGTTATGAGGTTGGTTGTCATGGTACCGTTGGTGTTGATTATTAGTTTCTGGCTCTCCCGCTTGGTTATTCGCCCAAAATTGTTTCTCTGCCTGGCCCCATGTTGGTATGTGTTTACCGGTCCTTGTCGGTTATTCCTTCCTTCTTCTCTCCAGTAACCTCCTCCTTGTGTACTCCTATCCTGAAAGTGTCTACACCCATTCTGGAACTTCGATCTCTCTCTCCTCATCCTCTCCTCCTGGACATCCAACCTTCCCAACATGTCTATGGCATCCATAATCGAACATATTTTATGACTGGTAAGAATAAATTGCGTTTGTTCGGGTAAGCGAGCCGCAATAATTTTAACATATTCTTCCTCACTGTGAGGCTGATCTAGGTACGTACAAGATGAGTAACACCTCGTAAAAAAATTAGTTTGTATCTCTTTATTCGGATCGTAATGCTCGCCCAACATTAATTTGGATTCCACGGCAATCTGTCTTTCTGCTGACCAGTATTGGTTTAAGAAATCAGTTTTCAACTGAGCAAACGCCTCGACCCTGCCTTCAAATTGATTTGCCCAAAGACGAGGTTCTCCCCTCAAATGTTTAATTACCATTATAATTTTATTTTCTTCACTAGCCATTAGGAAAGGTGGGAAATTTTCAAAATTTCTAATGAACTCTACAGGATGTATACAATTCTTTCCCGAAAATTCCTCCCAATCTATCTTCACGTCATTGATTTTAAACGGAAAAGCTGAGGGCTTTACTATTTCTTGGTACTTGACAAGCTCTTCCTTCACTACATTGGGTACTAGTTTCAATAATTCTTGTTTCACCACTAAAGGAGTTTGTGCTTTTGCCTTCTCGACATCTTCATAAACCTTTTCCACGTCAGCTGTCAGTCCTTTGACATCGCATTTCAGTTCCGCATAGCTCCGTTGGACACTACCCTGAAATGTCTGCAACTGATCTTCAAGGCACCCTACGCGGTGGCTCTGACTGTCGCTTTTTTCTACTAACTGTAAATATTGCACCTGCAAGGCACCGGTAACCTGGCGCAAACCACTCGTCTCTTGCTCAACCTGTTGTTCTAACTTGGTAACCTGAGAGGACAACTCCTCCGTCCACCCAAAACACCTAACACTATACTCTTCAAGTTTTCTTTCTAACTCTGCTATGTGCAATTTTTGCTCCCTTCCCATCACTTTGAGTTTACCATTGAGGGTTTCAAATTTGGAATCAAATTTTAAATCCAAACTATCATTTAGGGTTTGAAATTTGGAATCAAACTTAGAATCAAAATTATAATTTAGGGTTTCAAATCTATTATTAAATATTTCACAAAACTTAGCCAGCATGTCAGCCACTTTTGACTCCGTCTCGTCACCCATTTTCGGTATGTCTATATTACAAATCCACCGGGAAAACTCCAATAAAATCAATTACCTAGTCGCTTTACTTTTCCCCTCCGATTTACAGCAAATAAAATCAACACAACGCCGCTATTCACAAAACGCGTTCACCCTATCAGAATTAAATGCATGCAAACTGGAAACAAACTACTTCTACAGCGTAAATACTCCAGCGCCTGGATTGTCAATATGCAGTAAGTGTAACTAGAATGACAAAGGAATTGGAAATGGAGAGAAAAACCAAACTCGGTTTTCCTTCCTATGTGTGACTCGAAATTACAGGGAAAAAAATTAAAAGAACGGAACGGATAGGAAGAGACACTTGGCAGCAAATTCCAAGCAGCAGCCAGCCCACACTTAGCTTTCCGTGTCTTCACTCAGGTCTGATCGGCTCCCCTCGGCTGGTCTCGGGTTGGCTCCGATCAGCTGCTCCCGCTCGGCTTCCTTTGGCTGGTTCTGGACACCTCGTGAAAGTCCGCTCTGCGTAGACTTCAGCCGCTGTCGTCTGCTCTCGGCTCCGCTCGGAAATGCTCGTCTAGTTACTCTGTCCTCCACTGGGCTGCGCCACCTCCAACTGGTCTCTAAGTAGATTATCTTCACTCGAGGTCTTTGACTCACCGCCTCGTGGTGCTGTGGTGATATATCTTTCACTTTGACTATTGTCGTCTCCGCGTTCAATTGTCGTCTTGTTCGTAATTTGCCGTAATTTATCTTCTTTCCTCTTTATCCCCGTGTGTATGCTCGGGAATCGAAAGTTTATTTCTTCTCCAGATGCCTATTTCACCACACGTACTGTCACTGAGTCGCCATGTAGGCTAACTGTCTCTATGACGGCTAGCTGTTGAATACGGTACTGATGTTAAATTATTCAGTCCCTTATAGAACACATACATGCTCATTAATTAAACAAAAGGTTCTTTTACCGCGGTCGCCAGGTTTTAGGTATTATTCTATCGCCGGGTTAGTGAAATTAAAATAGTTCCACAGTTTATGAGCAACTTCGACACACAAAACTTTATTCCTAGTCATTAAATTCTGCTACTACCACCACCACATTAACAATTAAGATAAGGAATCGAACTTCTCCGAAGATCACAAGTTCGTGGGATACAAGAGTTTCAAATGCCAACAAAATCCTCCACACTCATTAATGTTCTTTTAACACCATGTAGTCACTTAAAAAAAACATTCTATTTCAAATCATAAGTTCCACTCGTTACACGTCTACATAATACACTTTTCCAAGTCCGCCACACTTTCAACTGTTAGACCGAAAATGTTACTCCGTGCGAACTTCTCTGACGGAGCTCAAAGACAGACTCCCTGCTACTCAAAGATGATATATTATTAACAGATGGCGTCTGCTATAGATATTACATGGCGCAGACGCTTGTTATGTTACAATATGCTTGTATTTTTTATTATTCAGCTTTACAAAATTTTAGTCTGACAAACATATACAAATTAAATATTCATGATGATTTATCCATTGCTTCATTAGGATCAGGAACAGGAGCAGGAACACGAGCACGAGCAGGAGCACGAGCACGAGCAGGAGCAGGAACAGGATTTGGATCAGGAACAGGATTTGGATCAGGAACAGGAGCAGGAACAGGATCAGGATCAGGAACACGAGCAGGAACACGAGCACGAGCACGAGCAGGAACACGAGCAGGAGCAGGAACAGGATTTGGATCAGGAACAGGATTTGGATCAGGAACAGGATTTTGATCAGAAACAGGAGCAGGAGCAGGAACAGGATCAGGATCAGGAACAGCGCGTTTACGAGGCCAACACGAACTGGAGAACAACGAGTGCTTTGCGATATGGCGCTGGATCTGTGGACAACATGGTTAACTTCTCATTTAGTCAAAAAACTTATTTTCGGTATTGTTGCATTGTATTTTAATTTTTTGCTTTGCGTTAGTACAAACATGTAGTTAATTTACAAGTATCAAATTTAGAAACAGATAAGCTGGTGCAACAAGTTTATACATATGGAAAACATATGAGAATTCTTAAACTGTGGGCAAGTGAGTAGTCAACCTCAGTAGCAATGGAACAGGCGAAAAAGCCATTGAGACAATATTTATATGGAAAGGAAATATAAAATATACCCACTACTTACCAAGTTGAAAAGAGAAGCACAGCAGCAGCAAAAAATACTTCGAATGTTATGTCACACCCTGGACGTCATTTCATTTCATGCACATCATTGGAAAGAGTTCTATTGAGTCCTGTGAATTATCATACCGGTTTGGTTTGATTGATGTTGCTTGCAATGGGAGGGACCTTTATACTCATCATCAACTGCATTTGAATTTTGGAGGCAAAAGAAAGATTTAACTTTTAATGACTGGATGTTGTGGGCCATTTAAAATTGATTTAACTTTTGTTACTGATAATATCAGAATGCCAGGAGTGTAAAAGAGGTGCTCCTGTGAAAAGTGGAGTTAACCTGCTACCTTTTTTTAAGGTATATAAAACAAATATATCAAGATGCCTAAACGAAATTAAACTCTCTGGTAATGAAAATGTATCAAAACTAGATATTGTAACTGAATTACCAGTACATAAGGGAGTGTGCATAAATTATGTGGCTCAGTCCAGGGGGGGGGGGCGGTTGGCTTGAAGGCTACGCTGGGCTACGTGGGGGGAGGGGGGTTCCGATTCAGGCCACATAGGTTTCCTTTCATAACATTTTTCACATTTAAAATGAGGAACAGAATACACAACAGCATGTGAATATTTATTTTCCTCCGTGTGTAATTTATAATAGTCTGAGAAGAGAAAACTGTACAAATTGTCTTTCTGGAATCAATAGGGGAAAAAAAACTAAAGGAGGGGGTGGGAGGGTATAGGCAAAACCCACGTACGGCTACGTGGGGGGGGGGGGGGGGGGAGTTCACAGGAGGCCAAAATGGAGCTACGTGGTTTATGCACGCTCCCTAATGATAATTCCAAATCATTTAATCCATCCTCAAATCAGTGTTCTGTATCAAAATGTAAAAGGAATTTTTAATACAGTCGATGAAATACTTAATGTCAAAAAGAGATTCAAAATTATAGAAAGGTCACAATAGATTTTTTGTATTTCTCTGAACATCATTTGTCTTGCACAAAATTTCTCAACTTTCGATCCTGGAGTTAGAATTAAGCTCTTTTTAGCATAGAAAATAAGGGAATAGGTTACAAAATCCTTCATTTAGTGGAGAGGGCAATGACAGGATGTTGGGCTACAAAACTTTCATCAGACCATTGGTTGAATATGGTGGTGTAGTTTGGGACCCACATTTTGGTTATCAAATACAAGAGTTGGAAGGTGTGCAAATAAGAGCAGCTAGATTTGTTTGTGGAAATTATCGCAGGACCCAGTCAGTAACTGATATGATAAAGGAGCTGGATTGGGAGTCATTGGAGGAAAGGAGGAGGGTGAAGAGAGTGCTGGGAATGTACAGGGCATTTTTTGGTGATGGGGCTTGGAGGGATATTAGTCGAAGAATTAGGAATAGTGCATGGAAGGGGAAAGGCGACCATGACCACAAGCTGGCGCTCGATTTAATGCATAAGGGAGTGGGAAATTTTTTTTTGGTAGGTAAGGGTGTCAGGGATCGGAACAAATTACAAAGTGAAGTGATAAATAATTTACCAAAAATGCTTAAAAATTTAAAATTAACATTTGTAAATCGGAAAAGTAAATGTGGGAGGAATTTAACATTATAATTATAAAAGAAAATATATATAAAAAGGTGTAATTAGATGACACTGGAAATTGCCACAGGAATGTTAGTTCCATCACAATTAAAAATTAATAAAATAAAACTAATAAAATCACCCATCACTTTTCACAGATGAAAGCAGGAATGCCAGCAAACACTAAAATAAAAACACAAAAAACAAACACACTTCACAATATTGCAGTTTGTAACCTTAATCATGTGGGAGGCGAGACATATTGCACGGGGAATATGAGCTCACAGCAGGATCTACCATGAGTGTGTGTTCGATTGGCCCTCCTGCCTTCATATGGGGCAAGTGACGAGTGATTTTTCCTATCCCATACTGTTTTCAGTGATTAATGGTAGTTTCATTGCCACCATTATTCAGTCTTATTATATCTGTAATATTAAGAAAGTGGAGAAGTCATTTTTGTTACAAATAGTATTCAATATAACAGTGCAATTGTAAGTACTGAATAGGACACCGTTTTAAATGAAGTGTCAATTCTTTTTGATAAAGAACAGTTCATAGTTATAGCAATCTGCTGGGCCCCCTCTGGAAATTTCATCTCTTTTTTATTACAGTTATAGTCCTTTCTCATACTGTGTTTTGTCAGTAACAAACAGTGTTATTTTGAGATTTCAATGTTGAATTTCTGAAATTATACCAAAATATGAAATTATAGCAAAAATGCAATAGATAATATGTTTGTGAATGTATCTCAGCACAGTAATATTCACAAACATATTATCTATCACATTTTTGATATAATTTCATATTTTGCTATAATATATCTCAGCACAGTAATAAAAATTTTCACAATCAACCAAACACGACTTCAACAGTCATCATGTTGATTGGGGCTACGCACAGAGTAACAATAATGGCTTGGCGATAGGATTGTGGGCAGAGACCAACAACTTGACTCTTATCCATGACCCAAAACAATCTCAATCTTTCCTCAGAAGCCTCTAGAAAAGAGGTTACAATCCCGACCTCTTATTCATCAGTAACATCAGTCAGATGTGCTTGAAGCAAGTCCTATCCCCGATACCTTCCACTCAACACAAGATAATTATGTGCAGTGTACAGCAAATTACTACTCCGATGATTGTACCTTTCAAGAGATGCTTCAATTTTAAAAGGGCACAGTGGAGTCTTTTAAGAGGAATTGTTGATAAAGAAATATCACAATTAGCTCTAGTTCCACGTAACTATGAACAGTTTGTAAAAATCGTACAGAAAGCTTCGCGACAGTGCGTCATGTGAGGCTGCAGAACGAACTACATACCTGGACTGCAGTCCAGCGAAGCCGACTTGTACACTCAATACTGTCATCTGTTTGAGGAAGACCCATTTTATGAATCAGAGAATGTGGGGAATTACTAATGCAGGCAATTGGAACATCGAGAAGAAAAATGTGGACTGACCTAATGAGTAACACTGACATGACGCATAATAGCAAAAAAGCGTGGACAACTCTTAAAAAACTCACGCAGGACCCTCGCCAAACCACGCAGTTCTACAACATCACTCCTCATAATATTGCTCAACAGCTTCTTCTTAATAGCAAACCAGCCAGCAAAGGCAAGAACCGGACCGCATGAACCAAGATCATCCGTGACACCACCAGTGAAAATTCCAATATTAGTGCCCCCTTTTCTTTTGAAGAAATAGCAACCTGCATTAAAGCCCTTAAATACGGAAAAGCTATACGTGTTGACATTGAGCAGATCAAGCAGCTGGGGGAGAGAGGAGGAGAATGGCTTCTTGAGATGTTCAATGGATGTTTACCCAGTTGTAAGATTCCGAAGCTATGGAGGAAAGCTCGAGTTGTAGCTCTACCTTGTAAACCCGCAGATGATGCCAATAGCTACCGCACAATATCACTCCTCAGCCACGTCTATAAACTTTTTGAGAGGAAGCTTCTAAAATTCTTCTCACCTAGTATTGAAGACAAACTAATACCTCAACAATCCGGATTCAGAACAGCTTGCTCCTGCTCTGACCAAGTCGTACATCTAACACAATATATTGAAAGTGGCTTCGAAAAGGGTTTAGTTACTGGAGAAGTCTTCGTTGATCTGACAGCAGCCTATGACACGATCAGCATAAAAAAAACCTTCCTAAAGTATACAACAAAAAATAGTCCACGAACTTCTCAGCAATAGCCAATTCTTTGTAAGCTTTCAGAATTCAAAAAGCCATCCAAGAAAACCAAAAAATGGACTACCTCAAGGAAGTGATCTTGCCTCAGCGTTATTTAACTTCTACACCAATGATCAAGCCGTAGACAGCTGTTGCAAGTCCTTTAGCTGATGATCTTGCCCTAGCTGCTCAGCATGTGACTTTTGAAGCTGTTGAGGGTAGACTCACAACAGCTCTTGAATCCCTTGGAACCTACTACAAGCAGAATGACCTCAAACCAAATAAAAAAAACTGAAGTCTGTGCATTTCACTTGCACAATAAATGCGCTAAGCGAAAGCTGAATGTGACCTGGAATGGATCGACTCTGTTACTCAGTGAAAATCCAAAATACCTTGGCATAACTCCTGACAGAGGTCTCACTTTTAGAAGCCACTGTCGCAATGTCAAGATGAATGCATCATCACGCAACAACATCTTACGCAAGTTGACCGGATCTAGCTGGGAAGCTAACCCAAGTGTCATCCGCACCTCTGCCTTAGCATTATGCTACTCCGCAGCAGAGTATGCAAGTCCTGTGGAAAAAATCCAGCCATGCTAAGACAGTAGACGTTGCTCTTCACAGAACATGCTGACTCATCACAGGCTGTCTCAGACTATCACCTGTGAGCAAAGTGGAGATACACGCCGGGAAGTTGCCACTAGCGCAGCAAGGCTCAAAGTGAACGAAGACGCCCGATACCTCTCACATGGCTACACACCAGCGCCATCGAGACTAAAGTCCTGATCAAGCTTCGTGTGGACTTCAAAGCCACCAACGGGATCTCCAAGTAGTGAAAGAATGCTGGCCTGGGAGGAGAGAGTGGAACATGATTTTGAGTGGATCAGCCCAAAAGAGGGTCTACCACCTGGGTCCGAACAACCAAGTCATTAAACAGGTTCTGAGTTGGAGTTGGCCACTGCAATGATACTCTTGCAACCTGGGGATACCTGGGAGAAAAGCCAGATACCACTTTAGGTGGAGGGAGAGAGATACCATGGTACATCTGCTGTCCTGTCCACAACTCGGAATAAACGCATCTCAATTTGACCTCCAATCAGCTACTGACAAAGCCATTGTATTGGCGGAAAAGCTACCACATATCTGATGCTGTCATTGGCTCGAGGAGAAGAAGAAGAAGAGGCACAGTAATTCCAACATACTGCCAGTAAGAATAGGTGCTGCTGATCACGATTCGCAGCTCTTTTGTATTAAGTCCAGAATTCAGGAACAGAGAGTGAGAGACCAAGTGTGCAAGTGAAATATTAATAAAAAAAACATAAAACATTTAATAGTGCCCTTAAATAGTGTTTACATTTCATTACATGTGGATACAAAATTTGATTTCTTCTAAATGTGTTTTAAATTTTATGATGGGCTTTCTTAAAAAAAAGATTGTCAACATGCTAAACAGTGAACTGGGTTAGTGTTGGATTTCAAATCAGAATTTCCAGTGAAACAAAAATAAACGTTAACATCAAAGTATGAGAATTAGTTAAATACACAATAAAGTTTCTTCTGAAACACTAAGAAATAAAATTAGACTGGCCTAGGAAATGTATGTATCAGAGAAAAAAAAAAATTTCCAGTAACAAAATGAAAATGATATTGAACAAAAAAAATATGAAACAGTAAAATTTGTAAATCACTCCAAAGACATAAAAGTAAAACAAAATGAATTTGTGTATAGTGAATTAAGAGAAATTAGTCAAATATTTAATAAACATTTTACTTCAATTATGTAGATAAAGAAAATCTGCACAATACCCTAATGGTACTTTAGACTGATTTCTGAAATAGATTTGTGGAGATGTTATTCTCTTCAGTAATAGTCTCAGAAATAAATAAAATTATGAAACAATTGAAACCTAAAATGCTTAAAGCTATGACAACATTTCAAGTAAGTTATTCATAATGTTTTCAGATTGTATGAGTCACATACAGCCCACATGTGTAATGAATCTTTTGCAAGGTGTATTTCCAAATAGATTAAAATATGCAGGTATTAAACCATTACCGGTATTTTGAAAAGAGGTGATATGTATAGATAGCTACCATCCAATCTCTTTGTTTCCAGGAATCTCAACAAATATATATATATATATATATATATATATATATATATATATATATATATATATATATATACTATTGCATCATAGAGTAATAAAACATACAAATAACAAATAAGGAAAATAACCCATTACTCAACAAAGTTGAAGGCTGTTCCAGGTGTACAGCACAAGAGATGAACACCAGCATGCGAAATTAAATCCTTCACTTCAATACAACACGCATTCTTATATATCCTTGAACATCTGCTCGGTCAAATTTAAACTTATGACATTGTAGTCTTTTTTTCAGGGATATATCAATAGTTCACAACAGTTCACCTCCACCAATCCCACCCCATTCTGCGATGCCTGGCGAAAAGTCAGGTAAAATTTGGTGTGTGTGCATCTCTCTTAAGAAATAGACCGATCCCTACTGCGTTAATAAGGTTTTAAACTGAAAGACTGTATATCTGTGTTGCTCTCATATGTTTGTGTTCATCTGTTGTGTTGTATACTTGTCACAGCCTTCAACTTTGGTGAGTACTGGGTCATTTTCTCTATCCTTTGTTAATTGTATTTTCCTTTTTCCTTAGTATCATTAACAAAACGTACAATATAAAATTCTTACTTCTTCACGGTTTAAATTCCAATCAATCACATTTGAACAACTGTGGAGTTTGCAGTGTGATCTTGCAATAGCATTCGATTGTTTTACCCAGGAATTTAAATAACAATAAAAATTGAATACTATGGTATACATGGAACTGCAGGTAAATGGATTAATTTATATATCAAAAGGTGAAAGCAAAAAGTCTCCCTCTTTGATTCTAAAATCAGTAAAGATTCTTCATCAGACTGCGACAAAAGTATGACATGGCATTTCACAAGGCTCTAGCCTACAACTACATCTGTTTTTATTATAATGATCTTCCTGGAAACTTAGCCTACGAGGTTAAGGTGCATTTTATTTGCAGATGACTGTAAAATAAACACCACACAGTAATCTGAAATTAAGTGCTAATGAAGCACTTAGTGAAGCAGCCAAGTGCTTTTATCAAAAACTCATATAATAGAACAAATAACATTTGGTTAAAACAAAAAATTATGTGCAACAAAATTTACATTTAAATTGTAAAAGTAACAGAATTTTGTAAACAATGAGCACAAAATTCCTTCACATTCAATTATATTACATGATTAAATGGGTTGACTATAACAGTACTACTGAAGTAGTTAAGCAGTGCAATAAGAACTCTTTTGCCAACAGCTGAAATTAATGAAATAGGTATAACAACCATTTTATAAAGTTTGGTATTCTTATAATGACTTCTCAATATATATATATATATATATATATTCTCTCATGTGCTCTGTCATACAACAAATTCACAGGTATACAATTCCAATACAAGAAACAAAAATAACCTGTAAAAAAACACAAATATCATAGTCATAAATACAATAAGTTAATTATTCTGGCAAACATCTGTTTAATAAATTTACTAAAAGATTAAAACAGTTTGTAGATAACAGATATGTAATGACAGGAATCTGAGCGATCATCAAATTTCCAATTTCTATTCAATCGAAGAATTTGAATAAAAGAACTAATTGCATCCAACATGCTTTTAGCAAAATTCTATTGTAAATTGTAATGTTTAATTGTTGTTAAATTTTTTACATTGTAAAATTTAATACTTTCTCACTGTGATTATTATTCATCTTGAAGGTACATACACTGATCAGCCAAAAAAATATGTCCACCTTTTTACTACCTACTCGGTCTACTTTACGAACACAATACATCAGCGATTAGGCATAGCTGTGATTCTGCAAGTCCTTGGTAGGCTTCCAGAGGTATCTGACACCAGATTTCTAAACACAGGTCACGCAATTCCCTTAAACTACAGGCCAGCGGTTTGTGGGCACGGCACCTGGGAAAGAGCATCTCGGAAACGGGGGGGCTGGTCGGCTGTTCGCCTGCTACTGTTGTAGTGAGCAACTATGCAGAGTGGTTAAAGAATGGTGAAACCACGAGTAGGCTACAATGTGGTGGACACCCAAGCAAAATACTTTTTTTAAAAAAAAAATTATATTAATTGCAATGGAGCATATGCTCTGGTGGCAATTTCCCTAAATGCCCATCTTCCCCTTTTCCTGCATCCACCTACATTTGCCCTCTACAAATTTTATCTTTAAAATATTTCAACATTATTGGTAAATTATTCATTACTAATGGTACCCACGACTTCGTTCGTGTTTGTAAAGAATTTGGATGACATCCACTGATATGTAACGACCATAGTGCAAAATGGGAGACTCGATGCTATTACCACACACAAACGCCAGTCATCTGTGCTATGTTGTTCATGCAGCAAAGTCTATGCTCAAAATACCAAAATATCCTTGTTCAATCACTTTCAACCACCATATATCCCACATTCCCACGATTACTGAAATTTGGCCAACGTTGTGATCGAATGGTGACTCTGTTTTACTACCACACACAAACACCAGTGATGTGCGCTAGACAGTTTTGGCTGAAAAGTGATACACCAAGACACATACATCTTTGGTAGAAAAATGAAATTGCTGCAGGTCGACAACTTTCAACCACTATATCTCCCACACCCCCATAGCTACCGACATCTAACTACCATAGTGCATGACAGGAGACATGATACAATTACCACACACAAACACTAATGGTCTTTGCTATGTAGTTGGGGCAGAAAAGTGACATATGCGGAGAGACATGTCTTTCGTCAAAATACGAAAATATCCTTGATCGGCCATTTTCAACCACCATATCTCCCACAATTAATGAAATTTGGCCAACATTGTAATCGAAAGGTGACTTTGTGTTCTACCACACACAAACGTCAGTAATGTGCGCTAGATAGTTTGGGCTGAAAAGTGATACACCAAGACACATATGTATTTGGCAAAAATATGAAAGTGGCGCAGTACGACCACCGTATCTCCCACACTCCCGCAGCTACTGACATTTAGCCACCATAGTGCATGATGGGAGATTCCGTGCTATTACCATACACAAACATTAATGGTCTATCCTATAAATTTGTGACAGGAAAGAGAAGTATAAGGAGACACAAATTTTTGGTCGTAATATGAAAATGCTCTTCATCGACCACTTTTAACCATTATATCTCCCACATCCCCACAGCTATCGGCATTTGGCCAATGTTGTGCATGATACGAAACTCCATGCTACTATCTCACACAAACACCAGTGATCTGTGCTAAGTATTGGTGGCTGAAAAGTGAAATATAGGGAAAAACACATCTATTTATATATACGATGGTGGTCCCAGAAGTACCCAGCCTGACCGAGAGATGGCAGTAGTTGCTTGAAAAATATCCCTCTATTTCAAAGCACATAGTCTATGAAGCACATGTTTCAAGTTTTAAGACACTATGTTGTTTCGTATTTGTTTAGCAACAATTAATCTTGAATGTTGTGAGTAAATTTGTGAAAATGGAAAAAATTGGTCATCGTTATGTGATACAATACTTTCATTTGAAAGGCCTCAGCCCAACCGATATAAAAACTGAGCTAGATTCTACTCTGGGTGAGTCTTCTCCTTCGTTTACAACAGTAAAATATTGGGTGGCACAGTTTAAACGAGGCCATATGAGCTGCCAAGATCAACATCGCAATGGTCGACCAAATGAGGTGACGACTCCAGAAATGGTGAAGAAAATCCACAAAACGGTACTGGAGGATCGTCGACTGAAAGTGCGTGAGCTAGCAGACATAGTAGACATTTCAAAAAGTGCAGTACATCGCATATTAACTGAAATTTGGACATGAGAAAGTTAGTGCAAGATGGGTGCCGCGTTTGCTCACACTCGAGCAAAAACAGTGTCGTGAAGATGTTTCAATTGAGTGTTTAGCGATGTTTCACCGCAACAAAGCTGAATTTATGCGCTGTTTCATAACCATGGATGAAACATGGGTCCATCACTTCACCCCAGAGACAAAAGAAGAATCAAAGCAATGGACTGTAAAGGGAGAACCTGCTCCAAAGAAGGCCAAGACCGTTCCATCTGCAGGCAAGGTCATGGCGTCTGTTTTTTGGGATGCGCATGGGATAATTTTCATTGACTATCTTTAAACAGGAAAAACAATCAATGGCGATTATTATTCGAAGTTATTGCAATGTTTGAGCGAAGAAATCAAGATAAAACGACCACATTTGGCTAAGAAGAAAGTGTTGTTTCATCACGGCAATGCTCCAGCTCACAGATCCGTTATTGCAATGGCCAAAATTAATGAATTAAAGTTCGAATTGCTACCTCGTGCACTCTATTCGCCAGATTTAGCTCCCTCGGATTACTTCCTGTTCCCGAACTTAAAAAATGGCTCAGTGGTCAAAGATTTTCGACCAACGAAGAAGTGATGTCAACAGTTAATGGCTATTTCGAGGAGCAAGACAGTTCTTTTTATAAAAGTGGTATCGAAGCTATTGAAAATCGCTGGAATAAATGTATAGAGCTGAAAGGAGACTATGTTGAAAAATAAATACAGTTTTTTTCCAAAATTTTTGTTTTTTCATTGCTAGGTCAGGTACTTCTGGGACCACCCTCGTATATATAGATTTCGCTTGGTAACTTATTCCAGTCCATGATACCCTTACCTAAAAAAGAGAATCTTCCCACACCCTTGTGCCTGAAATCGAGTGCCAGCTTGTGGTCATGGTCATGTTTTCTCTTCCATGCATTATTTTTCATTCTTACACCAATATCTTTCTATGCCTCGTCACCAATACTTGTACACTCCCATGACCCTCTTCACCCTCCTCCTGTCTTGTAATGAATCCCATTCCAGCTCTTTTATCATTTCTGATACATATTGCATTCTGCAATAATTTCCAGAAACAAATCCAGCAGCCCTATTTAGCACCCTCTTGAACTCCTGTATTTGATACTCAAAATGTGGGTCCCATACCACACTACCATATTTGAGCAACAGAAGGTGGAGGCCAGAGGCTTGCTCGCTCTGTATAGGGGGTTTGGGTGATGTGTGTCAGAATCATGATTCTTGTACTCTGAAACACTTCTGGAAGCACCAGAATTGTACTCTTTTGTCAGATCTGCCACAGGTCACCCCCTATCCTGCTTTACAGAGCGGGCAAGTCTCCAACCTCCACATTCTGTGCTGTGGCGTGGACGTTCACCACATTGTCGCCTACTCGTGGTTTCAACATCCATCAAATGCTTTCCATAGATGCTCATTACAGCAGCACGTGAGTCGCCGACCAGCCTCTCTGTTTCTCCCTTGAGGTTATAATCACATCAGCTGCCCCAAGGTGTTTGCAACACATGGATTGGCACAAAGTCAGAGACAGAATGAATCATTCCAGTATCTGTGATGTCCCAGCTCCACTCTCGTTGCTCAGCTCTTTGTGGAAGGAATGAAGTTGTGCTGTCCTCTTCTTTCTTCTACCCCTTTCCCCCCACATAGATCAAAACATGAACATTTCAATTAATATATGTGGTTGGCAAGACATCATGCCATTTGACCGTTTCCTCCGACTCCTGGAATTGGCTCTCTTTCCAGAATACATATTAGACATTCTCACCGATTGACGCTGCATACAAGAAATATATATTTAGCTGTTAAGCACAGATACTGTCTCTGACTGGGTGAAATGCATCTGAGATTGGTCTACACACTTCACACTCTTTCGATTCTTCAAGGTACCAGGGAAGGGATACAGTTTGTACAAGATGTACGACGAAGCCGGATTTCTAGATTTTGCATGTTCTTGTTATTTGTCCCTGCACATTGTTGATTGCATTGTACAATGTTAAGAGCGTTTCGCACCCAGAAACTCCAGTCTCCAGGGCATTTGTAGTGTCTCAGTTTGTAGGCACCTTGCAACAGTTGTGTTCCAGCTAGCTTTTAGTAGAGGGAGTACTGCCGCACTCCAGGGTATTCGCGAAAGCCTTACTTTGCAACCGTCATAAAATTCAAAATTGTTGACGAGTTCTTCATTGTCAAACCTGTATTGAAATATTTGTTATGCACGCACTTTCTGACTGTTATGTGTTACATTATACTCGGCTTTTTAATCTCAGAATTCCATTGCTCACTTTGGTCAGTATCCATAAAATACTATATTATATATGTGCTAACATTCCTGCAAAACTTGTACACATAGTAGAGCAAAATCTGTCACAGCTGAAAATATGAAACGTTGGAAACTATTAGAAAATCTATTAAAATAATTAAATTACACAAATATTCGTACACTTGACAAATCGAGGTTACTATTATGTGGTGTTATGGCCACCTACTTCAATTCCCTGGTTTGTACTGCCATCACCCTCTCCAGATCATGCCCCACTTTGAACCTTGAAAAGATGAATTTTTTCTATTTTATTTACAACCCATGTTGACTTAAACAACTAAACATCCTGTAAAGTTCCTTTTTAATCTGGGGTGCTTCCTTCAAAAGGCCATGGCCGAATTCATTCCAGCTTCTTGTCCCCAGTCCCATCCTGCCCGTTGATGTAGATGAGTTGTATAGCCATCAGATAAAAAAAAAATAAAAAAAATAAAAAAAAAATCCTTTTAAAGCTATTTTCAATCATCTACAGATTTAATCCTCTTATAAAACATAACGTTATTCCCAAACAACTGAATTTGTGACTGTAAACTATCAACACTCTAATTTTTCCAAGGATATAATAATAACGGAGCTGTGTTTTGTGTGTCTGGTGAAACAGTGACTGATGTGTAAAGACTTATTTTTGTTGTTGAGATCTGGCTGTGTATTAACAATTTAAATATCTCTTCACAAACTGTATGGAGATTTGAAGAAACATTTAAGAGTAACTTAGATTTCAGGTAAATCAATTGAGTTACTGTCTAAATCTGAACAATGAAGCATAGTTACAAATAACCCATCACTCAACACATCTAGAGGGATGTGACAAATATGCAAAGCATGAGACACACATTTAATAATCCATATTAATTGTGAGCATAGTAGATTAAGGAACTAGTGCTCATAAGATTAACAACTATTGAATTTTTGATGTGACATGGAAAAAAAAAATTTCATCCCACCACAATGAGTGGCAGGATCTAAAAGTGATTCAGAATAGACCAATTCTATGGGCGGAAGGGAATATTCTCCACCCAACCGAAACTGAATCTGACCTGTTGAAATTTATTTTAACTGTATTGGCCACACAATTAATTTAATTTAATTTAATTGCAATGGAGCACAGGCTCCAGTGGCAATTTCCCTACACACCCATCTTCCCCCTATCCTGCACCCACCTACATTTGCCCTCTACAAATTTTATCTTTAAATTCCTTCAAAGTTTTCGGTAAATTATTCATCATTTCTCTTGGTAACTCATTCCAATCCCTGACACAGAGTGAGAGCTATCTCTGACCGCGAACACCTGCCGATAGAAATGAAACATCTTAAGAACGTCTTCGAACAGAACGGTTATTCTCGGTGGCAGATAGAGTGTGCCTTTACACGGAAGCCAATAAGACCACCGTCGGAGCAAGAAGAAACACCGAAAACTCTTGCTTTTCTTCCATATGCGGGGAACATATCGGGAAAAATTGGTAGACTCATGGCGCAGTATGGAATTACAAGTATCTGCCGGCCTCCGGCCAAGATACGTGATATGCTACGGTCGGTAAAAGATGACTTAGGCTTGAGGACACCTGGGATTTATTCCATACCATGTGAATGCGGTAAATTGTAAAACGGTCAGACCATCAGAACGATCGAAGAGCGCCTTATCGAACACAAACGACACCTGAGGCTGATGCAACTGGACAAGTCTGCGATAACCGAGCATGCCTTCGACGAAGAACACAGGATAGATTCGATACAACGGCAGTGCTGGCCAGGCCCTCTTCCTTCTGGGACTAGGTCATAAGCGAGGCGTTGGAGATCCGGCTTAATGACAACAACATAAATAGGGACGGCGGGCTCTTTCTGAGCGAAACCTGGAAACGGATCATTAGTGATCTCCGACGAGAGCGTAGCAGATCCTCACCGGCAAATTACACAAATCGGGCGCCCCAGCGAATCGCAGATTAAGCCAGCAGTCACGGCCAATCAGAAGTGGACACAACAGCATCTCGGACCACCAGCACTTCCGGGCGGGAAGGAGCAAGTGGCGCCAGTGGTGACCACAGCGGGTCGTGTATAAAGCCAACGCTCTCGACCAACCAGAGCGAGCGGGCCTTCCAGCTTAAGGTATAAAGGAGGTTCGTTGGGCAGACAAGCCAGTCGATGCAGAGACAGTCAGCTGAGAACAACTACAAGATACCTGATGAAGACAGCAGAGTCAGCTGTCGAAACGTCGTGTTTTTACACCACAATCCGGCTGGACACTCGAGAAGATTTTGTTGCGTTACAACAAAGGATTTGACCAACATTTGAAGAGACTGTCATTAATACTGCAGCATCTAATGCCTGCGTGTCACTCTCATATTTAGCCATTTTTAATATAATTCCTGTAGACTTTTCCACAAGAAAAAGGAGAGTGCAAAACATGTAGACAACATTAACATTATAATGAAGCAGTTAAAACAAAATTCAGCTGGTCAGTACCAGTTTCAGGCAGGTGGAGAAAGCCCCCCCCACCCATTTCTGTTGTATCATTATTCTATAAAGGTGACAGCACGAAATCTTGCAATAACAACACAGTTTAACTAACCTTGCGTATTGATTGTTGGCTTGTTTCGGGTATAAATACAGCTACAAATATAGCGGCGAACAGGCAGGTGGCTGCAGTAAAAATGACGATAACAGCTTCGCCGTATCTGAACATCAACTCGGGGTAGATCATGTCGATAGCAGCCCATGACGCCGATAACAGCATGTATGAATACATCATTATGCTGGCCCGCCAACGTGGACCGGATATCTGTCGGACACAAATTTTAAATGGTGAGGCATCTCCATCTGTAAAGATGGGTGTGGGAATGATAGAGGCTAGGTTGTCTCCCATCTGAGGAAGAATCTTCACCTATCTAGGAAATGAAAATAGAGTGAATTCTGTTTTGTATTTATAAATTCTAACATTATATAAAACACTAAATATTAGTAGCTTGAACTTATCAGCTTCTTAGATACAAAAATAAAATAACTAAAGGTTGACTATGGTTATAAGCTAGGAAAGAATTGCGTGTTGAAGATTTAAAATGTAAATATCATGGCATTACATTTGATAACAAGCTTAACAGGGCAGGACACATTGGACAGGTGGTAGGAAAAGGTTTCAAAATTCTGCACTTGTTGGAGAGAGTGATGAGGGGATGTACGAGAGAAGTAAAGGACTTGTGTTACAAAAGTTTTTTCAGACCATTGTTTGAATATGGTAGTGTAGTATGGGACCCACATTTTGAGTATCAAATACAGGAGTTGCAGAGGGTGCAAAAAAGAGATGCTAGATTTGTTTCTGGAAATTATCGCAGAATGCAATTAGTAACTGATATGAGAAAAGAGGTGGAATGGGATTCATTGGAAGACAGGAGGAAAATGAAGAGGCTCATGGGGGGTATACAAGTTGAATATTGGTGATGAGGCATGGATAGATATTGGTGTAAGAATTAAAAGTAATGCATGGAAGGGAAAAGATGACCATGACCACAAGCTGGCTCTAGATTTCAAGCAGAAGGGTATGGGAAGTTTCTCTCTTGTAGGTAAGGGTGTCAGGGATTGAATAAGTTACCAAGAGAAATGAAGAATAATTTTATAAAAACATTGAAAGAATTTAAAATTAAAATTAGTAGAGTGCAAATATAGGAGAGTGCAGGAAAGGGGTAAAATAGGTGTGTAGGGAAATTGCCATGCACTCGATTGCAACTTTAATCAAATATTTATTAACTGCTGTTTTGCAATATAAACGTGTATAAGGAAAATATCCCATCAATTATCACAGATGAAGGCAGAAGTGTCAGGACGAACGCAAAAAACTATGAACACACTTTACAATCTCAACACCCTGTTGTAGTGACCCCGCCAGCTGATTGATAGGAGCCGACAGGGTGAACTTCCACTGGAGCCGTGGATAAGGGTCGACCATAGGAGATCGACCATAGTTCTAATATGAATATTCGTCATAGGTTCCTACTGCAACACCTGACAGGTTTTATGGCTGAGTACATTCAAATATTAATAGTGGAATGGCTGAGGAAGCTAGGATAAATTACGGTAAACGGCATTTACCTATTTACATATTTATTCACATGAGCAATGACTGGTGACATAGGTGAATATTTACAATGTTGCATTGGCTTTGAAACAAAACATTATAGATAGGGCCAAGGACAAGGGCGAGCATGTAACTTATGGGTGCCTCGCAGCCCAGACTAAATGGACTATTGATAATCTCCCTGAAGACTATGCCCAAATGGATATGACCAAAAGATTGTATATCTGAATGTCCACATGAATACGACCAATGATTGAATCTTTAACTGTCCACATGAATATGCCCCTCTGACTATCCACACCAGCTATCGCAGCAGAGCCCACCTTAGTAGTAGACGACAGCCATTTTCTTCTCTGCAACCGCCGCCCCGGCGGCGCCGGCGACGACGCCCTCGGCGTCGATGTGGTTCGTTGAAAGACTTCCGTAGACAGACAGACAGACCCCTGCTCCCAGGGTTTAAATAGTTATTCCCCCTTCCTATCATCACTGTGTGGAGAGGGCAATACTCCTCGCTAACCTGCTGTATGCAGTCACTTTACCAGCTTGCAATAAAGGCAGGCGCTTGGCAACTGGCTTGCTGATATGCGTGCTACTTCTCAGGTCATAGCTCTTATTGCTTAACTTTTTCCATGCTCGCCCGAACTGGATACTGACTTGAGAAATTAATTTGATGTATTTGGGCAAGTGATCGCCTAGATCACTACACTGTTATGTTTTATGTGCTTTGTTAATTAATAAATTATAATAGTCATGAAGTCAAGTTATGTACCACGACTTTTCACTCCTTCACACACAGCTTTTCAAATTCCTGCACGAAGTAATAGATTCAAATCTCATTGGGTCACCAGTCTGGCAAACCATGCATAACGATTAATTGAATTAATCATAGTCAAAGGACAAAGAATTGCTGCCGGCCGAAGTATACACGCGTTTAATCAATCAAAGTTCACAAAAGATTTTATTATGTCTATAATGCATTAATCAAGTCTAGCCCCCAGACTTTAGATTTGTCACCATGCAAAACAGGTTTTGAGCATTAAAGGCAGAAAATAAGTGAATTGTAGCGCAGGTCACCAAAACAGTGTCCATGAAACTTCACAAGATCCGTCCACCACAACTCACGTTCTTTCGAAGCAGCACACGAACCGTATCAACTTGTTCACCTGAAGTGTTTGTAACAAACAACTGGAACTTGAAAGCGTTATGTGTAGTACAGAAGCGGATATCGTTATCTGTACAGAAAGTTGGCTGAAAGTGGAAATAAGTTCTGCCGAAACTTTTAAAGATAGCATGAATATTTTTTGTAAAGACAGATTACATTCTCATGGAGGTGGGGTATTTATAGCTGTGAGTAAATTTCTCCCATGTAATGAAGTACGATCCTTGAAATCATATGGATTAAACTCACCGTTACTGGGTCAAAACTCATCATAGGCACCTTCAACAGTCCGCCTGATTCGGACATAGCTATCACCGAGGAGTTAACAAACAATGTAAATAGTATAGTTAGCCGTGTTAAGGATCGTGCTATGATTATAGGAGGTGACTTCAATCCACCTTGTATTGACTGGCGTATTTACGTTCACATCACAGGTAGCAGGGATAAGGCAGCTTCTGAAGTAATTCTCGATTTGTTATCAGATAATCATCTCAAGCAGCTAGTTAATGAACCTACACGGTGTCATAACGGTAGCAAAAACATTTTAGATTTGCTGGTTACCAACAGGCCAGAATTATTCAGTGACATTTCAACGACCACAGGAATAAATGATCTCAAAGCGGTAATTGCGACTATCAAATTAATGACCAAGGAAAAAAGAGAGGATTGTCTACAGAGTCAGTAAGGCCTCAAAGGAGTGTTTTAGAACCTACCTGAGGAATAATTACCATAACTTCATGTTGACAAAGGACACCATTGAAGATATATAGTATCGATATATACATACAGGCAGGGAAGGTATGGAAATACATAAATCGAAGTGGACAAAAAAAAAAAAAAAAAAGGAAAAAACACGCACGCTCAAGAAGGAAGGGGTGTCGCAGTGATTTAGAAAACTTAGCTGAGTTAAAAGGACGTATTAAGAATGTAATGCACGACGCCGTCAACGATTTTCATTCCAACTCTCTTTCTAAGAGTCTCACAGAAAACCCAAAGAAAATTTGGTCGTATGTACAGTTAATTGTATCAACAGCAATATTCCAGCACTAATTCCTGAAGGTTCCGAGGTTAATGAAAGCCACGATAAAGCTAACATACTAAATTCTGTATTCAAAAATCCATTTACAAATGAAAATAAGGATAGTATTCCCGTTTTCCCACGCCGTGGCAAGTCGGTGATGGAATCATTATGAATAGATACTGGAGGTATCAGCAAGCAATTAGAATTACTGAAGTGGGGGAAAGCACCGGGCCCGGATGGAATTCCAGTAAGAGTATTTTCAGAGTATGCGGCGACGGTGGAAATCAGGCCATTTCTGTCTGATATATTCAGTAAATCATTAGAAGAGAGAAAAGTACCTTCAGACTGGAAAATCGCGGAAGTAACACCGATTTTTAAGAAAGGTGATCAAAGTGATCCTGGACACTACTGTCCCATATCTATAACATTTGTTTGTAGTATAGTTATGGAGCATATTATATGCTCGAGTGTACAGTATATCGGATCAGCTTTGTGAATGGATAAAGGATTTTCTAACTGGTCGGTTGCAGTATGTCGTTGTTAAAGGAGCAAGTTCTTCTAATCTAGATGTTACATTGGGTGTACCTCAAGGAAGTGTAATAGGACCACTTCTTTTTTTAATTTTTATAAATGATCTCGGAGACAAAGTGAAAAGCATGTTTAGATTGTTTGATGATGGTGCTGTTATTTATAGGGAAGTAAGAAATTTGATTGATTGCTTAAAAATTCAGCATGATCTGGATGTTTTTTTTTTTTTTTTTTTTTTTTTTTTGGTGCGCTGAGTGGCAACTTACTCTAAATTGTAAAAAGTGCAAGACAATGAGCATAACTAACAAAAAGAATCCAATTGTTCAGAAATACGAGTTAAACAATACAGTTATTGACAAGGTCGATTCTATTAAATATTTGTGAGTAACTATAAAAAGAAACATGAAATGGGACATATACATTAATTCGTTAGTAGGTAAAGCAAATTCTAGGCTGCGATTCACAGGTCGAATCTTGAAAAATTGTAATGAACAAACAAAGGAGATAGCGTAGAAATCTCTCGTGCATCCCCATTTGGATTATTGTTGTGTCATTTGGGACCAGTTTTGTAAGGGGTTGATTGAAATTATAGAGAAAGTACAGTGAAGAGCCGCTCAATTCCTGACCGCTTGCTACAGTCCTTATGAAAGCGTCACAGAACTGAATAGTAGACTAGGCTGGAAGTCTCTGGTAGATAGAAGACACATGTTTCATATTAAGTTATTGGTAAACATGCATACTCCCTCTTTCACTTTCGAGTGTACTGAAATACTTCTTCCACCAACCTATTTGAGTCGCAAGGACAGATTAGAGAAATAAGGTGCCGCACAGATTCTTATACGAATTCTTTTTTCCCTCGTACCATTAGGGATTGGAATGCACAACAAAGAGATTAGCTTTGGTGCTGAGTACCCTCTGCCACCCACAATTTTGTGAATTGCAGAGTGTATATGTAGATGTAGATAGATGTAGATTCTACACACCCCTCTTCACTCAGCGTCCCGACTGCAATATTTCGACGGAAACTGACTATGATACACATACTCTGCGCGACTCCAGGGACATTCTTATACTACTCCTGATATCTCACATGACTGCCAACTTACAAGTACACATAATTCTCACAGCGTCGTTACAACCCGTTTCGTAGTGAGAGCTGTCAGAGTTGTTCCTGACACTACTAGCCCTTCAAAACTCCAGAGATGGGAACCGGCCTGCCAACACATCTTAGAAACCAGGCATCCCTCTGGCCTCAACTTCCTTTAAGACTGCACCTGTAAACCTACGAGTTGTGCTATTACTATAAATCCCCATAAGGGAGAACAATAAGCAATTTTTATTGGATGTGTTCATGTGTTATAGAATGTTTTTCTTGTCGAACCAGTATTTTTTTAATTCTTTCACCGACAGTTTTCTTTTCTTTAACAGTCCAAATGCTTTTAAATCTTTCCCCATTTTCTTTTTCCAAAATAACTGCCCACAAGTTTGCTTTCTTTTTAAAAATCTCTCGGTCTGTGACGTCTCCCAAAGCAAAGCTTGCAGACTTCAGTTTTTCTCCACCTCCTTCATCCATGTGGGTGTTGTTTTTCTGTTTGTGTGTATTCTAAAACTTGCCTTGACATTCTTTCCTTTGGATGTCTACTCATGTGTCCATAAAATTTAACTTTTCCCTTCATGTCTGACTATGTCTGAAATTATCTCTGTAGTTTTTCTAGTTTGAAGTCTGTACTGTCCATCTTCATTCATTCTGGGTCCCAGTATTTTTCTGATAATTTATATTTCTTCTTTCGTGATTTGTTCTGTTGCATTTTTAGTGTTCATTGCCAACGTTTCAATTGTGTATGTGACTGCTGTCTTAATCACCGTGTTAATGTATTATCTTGGTGTTGTCTGAAATTCATTTTTTGTTGTAAATATTTTGTACTAACCCTATTGCTTTCTTCATGTACTGTAATCTTGCTTCCTGTGCTTTCCCCTATTGTCCTTTCGGTTCTGTGTTTTCGCTTAAGTATTTAAACTGTTTTACCGTGTCGATTTCACCATATTTTGTCCTTAGTTTTTGTGTTTCTATTTTGAATTATATTATTATGAATATAAAAACACTTTTATTTATTTTTAAAGTCATCTATTTTTTTAATAAAATTTATTCATTTTATTTTACTTTGACCATTTAACCTACAAGTGTTTTTTGTGTACTTCTAAGTACCTGTATATTTGTATTACATTTGTTGTCACTCTCTTGTTTTCTATGGTGACAGCTATGCATTACACTAGTGAGAAAATAAGTTGAGTTTAGTGTTGAAAGCATTCTTGTGGCACATAAATCTTACAGAGAACACTATATACAAATACAATCAGAGTATCCCTGGAAAAAGAGATTACATGGTCTCACTTTCATCATACATCCATTGAAACACACACCCTAATATATATATATATATATATATATATATAACGACGAACACCTGCTTTGAACTGATTGTCATTTCGTTGATCTATACTCCAAATCAGTTTGAATTAAACAGCTTGTAACTTATTTGCTTATCATGTAATGTATAGGGTTTTCAGTTTATTAAAAAAAAAAAAAAAACAAAAAACAAAAAAATACTTGGTGCAAGAAACTGTTTTAAAATTGTCTTCCTTCACAATAGCTCACCATGGGATGCTTCTGCCTATTGGGGGGTATGTCTGTGTAAGGGACGCATTTTATTATATTAAAACCTTCTATTTTATTTGTCGACTCTGAAATCTTAGGCGCGTGCAGAATAGCACGCGTTGCGAAGGTAACCTTTCAGAGACGACTTGTAACTTTTACACATTCGTGTCTGATCTCTAGGAGTGACAAGCTCAGCCTAGGGCGATATCGATCGGACGCGATTCCCGCCAAGATTCTCGTTTTCCACATGTCGTAGGATTTTTCCTACAACATACCTAGTTTGCTGGCATTACGTTCGCGTGAAGTCGCAGATGTATTTTCTTGTAACCAAGTATCCAGTGTTGCAATAAACATCGGGTTAACGACTTCAGTATTTCGTTCAACGAATGCAAGCCTTATGTTCTCCGTTCCCAAGCAGCCCACAGTTAATATTTCTAGGTGTCAGACAAGCACAGAAGACTAACAGCGTGGCGGAAGAAGAATACGTCGCAAGTCTTAGCTATTGTGACTGAGTACAGACTATACACACAGCCATCCAACAAATCAGTCATTACATCTGCAGTATGGACTGGAGTGGTAGGCATGTAACAAACAAACACTGCGATGAGGTCTGCATGGATACTGGATGAAGATTAAGGAATAGAAATGTGCTAGAAAAAAGTGGACCAAGTCCAAAAATTAGCAATTCAGGCATAAGAGAATGGAGATGTAAGGAATCCAGTAACTGGAATAAAGTGTCAGTGTGAAGTAAATCATTAAGGCGTTTATGTTGGTGATGTCGCTGGGAGGGATATTGGTTTGAAGAATTAGGAATAGTGCATGGAAGGGGAAAGATGACCATGACCACAAGATGGCACTCTATTTGTTGCATAAGGAAGTAGGAAAATTTTCTTTTATGGGATTGAAACAAATTACCAACTGAAGAGATGAATAATTTATATATATATATTGAGAAAGTAGATTGGAGAGGAATTTAATACAATAAAATATAAGATAATACAAAAATTAAATAAAAAAGGAGTAATTGGATGACTAAGGGAACTTCCTCTGGAGCGAGCTTGTGCTCCAACACAATTAAATTGATGATAATAGTCGAAACCTCTGGTTTTGATCGTATGTGAACTATTATTTGGTTGTGAAACAGAAATCAAATCCAGATATTCCAGTCAAAATAAGTTACCCGACTAAACGATCAAAGTTTGCATTTTTTTCCCCCAGTTATGAATCATGCTTCACGGAACATTGGTTCTGTGAAGCTTTTCGTTATTAATATTAATCGTCATGGAGCATCCGTGTGGCAGCTACCCTACATTCCTGCTTTTACTTTAATTTAATTTGCGATGGAGTGCACATGCTCTACCGCCACCTTCCTGTATCACGATTTCTCACTGCCTACCACCACCCTTTATGAATTGCATCGTTAAACTCCTTCAGTGCTTCTGGTAAACTGTCCATTACTTCCCTTGGTGATTTATTCCATTCTCTGACTCTGTTACCTACAAAACAAAATTTTCTGGTACCAGCTTGTGATTATAGTCACATCTTCCCTTCCATGTACAACTTCCAAGCCTTATAATAATATCAATCAATGCATTATTGCAATTATAATCCTTCAACAATCCAAACACTACCTTCACCCATCTTCTTTCTTCCAATGACTTTGCACAAGACGAATATTTAGTTTCAGTTTCTTTACTGTTCAAGATATATTAATTTATTTATCTAAGGGGGTTGTCCATAAAGTAAGGTTCCCAATGATTTATTACAATGAAAAACATGTTTATTTGATTTGAATTTTACATTTTTGGAAAGTTTAGACTTTTTCCTATTTTTCAACACAATCACCGTTGAGGTGTATGCATTAAGTCGTAGCACCCTCCCGCTGTGCTGTGAAGGTAGCTTAACACCTCTTCCTTCGGCTCCTCTCCAGTTCTGAAGTGAGTCCCAACAAGGTGTTTCTTCAGTTCAGGGGAGAGATGGTAATCACTGGGGGCTCTGTCCAGGCTGTAAGGGTCTGTACGTGTGACAATATCCCCTCCACACCGGTTGACGAGAGTGTTTATAACACGGGCGGTGTGCGGACGAGCGTTGTTGCGATGGAAACGCACTCCCCTCGTGAGTGTACGTCCCCTCTCGTTTTGATGGGCGGCGTAGGTTCTTCGACGTTGCACAGTAGTCGCCAGCATTGATTGTAGTTCCAACAGGTGTGAATTCGCACAGCAATAACACCTTCCTGTCGCAAAACATGCTCGCCATCACTTTGCCGGCATACGGTGTTTGCTCGAACTTCTGTGGCTTCGGTGACTGGGTGTTTTCCACTGACGGGATCGTTCCTTCGTTTCCGGCGTTGTGTAGTGGACCCAGGTCTCGTCCCCACTAACAATTTAATCTGAGAATTCTTTGCCATTGGCTTTATAGGCTTGAAGAAATTCACAGGGTGCTTCAATATGTTGCAGTTTATGATCTTCCATAAGCATTCTTGGGACCCGTCTTGCCCAAACCTTGGCATACCCTAAATGGTCTGTCAAAATTTTGTCAGTGGTAGTCTCGCTGACATCAGGGATCATCTCGCAGAGCTCCCCAACCTTCACCCTTCAATCTTTTGGCATTTTTTCTTCCACTTTCACAATCGTTTCATCCGAAATCGACGGCCGTCCGGAACACTGTTCGTCGTGGACATCTGTACATCCGCCTTTGAATTCTCTGCTAGTGTCGTACACGCGTAGTCGGATCACGACTGCAGCGTCTTGAGAACCTTATTTTATGGACAACCCTCGTAACTTGCCATATATTAGATTTGCGCACATATGTTGGACACTAATAAATATATAAGGATACAATTATACACAATTTAATATAGATGTGTATTTAAAACTTACTCTTATCTATCCACAACTGTTACTTTATCGAGAAGAATTTTTAATATTAATTTTACTTTATTTAAATACTATTCTACAGAATGGTCAATCTATATACAATTACTCCCATGATAATTTATTCTTCATCTTCTGAAAATATTTCTCCAGATATTTCGATCTTGTACATTTCCTCTGCTGCACCAAATCTTCTCATTGCTGTTTGTACACTTAGGAGCCAGGTAAACATGGGCCGTCCTCTTTTCCTCCGTCCTTTAACTTCCCTTTCCTCTACTAGTTTTGGTGTCCTAGAGTCCTCCATCCTTCATACATGGCCATACCATTCCAGTTTTTTTGTTCTATAACTTCATACATTTCTTCTTTAACTTCCATTAGCCTTAATATTTCGATATTGCTAACTTTTTTTGATATTCTCGCTGATGTTTTCCAGAAATCCATTTCTAATGCTTTCAACTTCTTAAATATGTTTTTGGTTGATTGTCCAGGTTTCTGATCCGTATAAGACTATTCTTTCCAATAATGATTTAAATATTTCTTTTTGTTCTATTCATAACATTCTTGCTTCATAAAAGTGAATTGAGCATCCCGATTACTTGCTTGGTATTAGTAATTCTTTTATTTATTTCCATATTCAAACCGAGCGAGGCGGTGTAACGGTTAGCGCTCTGGCCTCGCATTCAGGAGGACGGCGGTTCGAATCCCCGTCCGGACTTCCAGATTTGGGTTTTCCATGGTTTCCCAAATCACTCCAGGCAAATACCGGGATGTTTCCTTCAAAAGGCCATGGCCAAATTCCTTCCCATTCCTTGACCCCATCCTTGCCTCCCATCCTTTCCCGTCTCTAAAGACCTCACTGTTAAGAGACGTAAAGCAGTTAAAAAAAAAAATCCATATTCAATTTTCCTTCTATTGCTAAAATCGAACCCAAATAGCAAAAATTATTTACCTTCTTAATTTTTATTCCATCAATGTACAATTCATCCAGATCATGAGTAAAGATCTTTGTTCCAAGTTTTTTATTGTTGTGTTGGAGTAAAACCTCTGTAGTGACTCCCTAATATACAAATGAAAAATCCCTTATCCCTGAAACCAAGCACTAGTTAATGGCCGTGGTCATTCCTCTTTCTCCCATATGCTTCTTTTCTGTCATCAGTCTTTTCCATCTTGAGCTGATCCCATCATCTCAACATACCTATTTTAACATGTAATGGTATCCTCAGTTATCTACTTCATACATCCAAATCTTTGTCATCCTCTATAGTCTCCAATAACAACAGAACATGCTGGAAAAGTAGTATGAATAGGAATGGCCCCAATATGCTACCCTGTGGTACTCCAATTTTCACTTCCACTTCTTTTGATACTGCATTTCCTACCCTAACATTTTGGTTTCTACCTTTTAAAAATGCTTCTACCCAGCGAATCACTTTCTCACCCATTCAAATGGATTTTACTACCATTTTATGGCTCACTCTGTCAAAAGCCAAAGGCTACACTATCAGTTTGGCCTTCCTTGTCCATTTCATCTGAAATTGTCCATTCCATCTGAGAATTAAATTTCAATAAAAGAACATTTATATAAACATTGATAATTAGATGACTAGGGAAATTGCCACTCGAGTGTTAGCTCGACTGCAATTAAGTTAATAATTAATAATAACAGATAATATCTTGGATATATCCTACTAATTAAAATTTGCATGGATATCCTTGCCTAAAGCCATGTTGCCAACTTGAAAACTACTTACGCCTCTCACCGATATTTTTGATGTGATTGCATATCAATCACTCCACTAATTTATCTACCACTGATGTCAAGCTAATTGGCCTATAATTTTTTACTATATCTCACCCCTCCTTTATGTACTGGCACTACTATCACACTTTTCCAATCCTCTGGTAAACGGCAAGTATCAAGACTCAATTTAAATAATATTTCAAGACAAGGCACAATGTCACGTCCGGCTATCTTTAAGACGTCTGTAGTAATATTCCTGCTTTATGAATAATAGCTCGTACCCGCGACTTCGTACGCGTGGATTAAGAACTTTTTGCCAGAATTAAATATAGAACCTTGTTGGTAACAAAGGATTGATCCCAAACAATATCGAGTTGGAATAATATGACAGGAAAGCTATCACTATATCATTGTACCATCGAACCTGTCTCTTGAAGAGAATTAATTTCCAACATATTTCTGTCACCATTCGATAAGGTCTCAAAATTTCGTGACTACAACTGTTAATCATACTGGAAAAATATCCTGTGCCCTTCATACATATTTCATTATAAAATTCCATCACAACGATATAGCCATTTAGTCGTCAAAACGTAACAAAAAGACAGACACTTACTTCCGTATTTATAATAATATTACTGTGGTTCACACTCACACGCTGACTGCGAACAACACCTGAGGAATCATTATAACGTAAAAAAGTGTCCACCTACAACATTGCAAGACTATTCCTCAGACTTCCACGGCCATCTTTGTTCATGGTTAATTGACTTTCGGTTTATGCCACGTTGTTTATTTCATTACCTAAGCTTTCTGCTGGTATCTCTGACGAAGGCTGGAGGATACCAGCAGAAAGCTTAGGTAATGAAATAAACAGCGCGGCATAACCCGAAAGTCAATTAACCATTGCAAGACTACCTACGATTTGCCTCGCATTGCACCCCTAACTTTCTAATATCTACAGTTTAACATTCAATCTGAATAACCTACGGCCCAGGCCTGACTCTTACGATGAAAAACCATTTTAAAAAATTTTAGCCTCCACGGAGATTTGAACCGGAGACCATGACATTCGTAAGCAAGCACTTTAACAACAGAGCTGCCAGTCCACTACACGGAAACACGGTACGGAAACGTCCACATCCAACGTATCTGTCTATCGGCGTATTTCGATGTTATGAGACAACATGTGTTATTTATACAGATAATTTTTCAACCAAATGTTGACAGTATTTTTCTCCTTGTTTCAAAGTTGTGCAAAGTTTCATCGAGATCAGATGAAAACTGTGGATTTGTATGAAGAACAAACATACAAACATACATTCATCTTTATATATAAAGATATCGTCTTAACAGTTGGAATATATATAGCTTTTTACAGTTTCGGGTGATGGTACCATACCTCCGCAATGTACGTCATTATTAGAGAGGACCAGCCGGCCGTCTGAGCAATGACATAGCCGTGAGTAATGGAAGGAACACCCAGTGTTTCAGGTATTCGGAGTCGCCAACGATAATTTCGTGGGCGAAGGCCATGCCGACGAGACAGGCTGCGGAGAACAGAGCCGAGACGATGAACAGTGGCCGCCTGCCGAACTTGTCCACCACGAGAGGCACCATGAAACACGTGAACAACTCCGCCAGCGCCACCTGGAAGGTACCTCACAATGCTCTGCACTCTCTCTCAGTCATGTCCCACAAACTGATTAATACAGGAGTTTATAAAATATAGGTTGGGGACTGCACAACTTTCAAAACCCACACAAAACTGGTACTAACCTGTTGAAATTTGGTTTATTTGCTTCGTCAAAATGTCCTTTTCATGTTTTGCGCTATTGCTTTGCGGAAAAGTTTCCAGGAATTTAATTTAAAATGCCGAAATACTATCAGCACTGAAAAATAACATAAAAATTATAGGTACAGGGATCAAATCAACTTAAACAGTTTCATTTCATCATACAGTTCATGATTAGGTTTAAATACAGCCTGGACAGAGAGAAAAAATTTAAGAAATATTTGTTCTACGGAATCCATCACGGAAATGGCGTATTTGTTTACAAAGGAAGCAGTCGATTATCTCCAATTGCTCATTTCTATATAAGATTCTGGGCATCACCATATTACAACTCGGGTAAATATTGCATATTTGTCAATTTTGTGTGACTTTTTACAACGGAGTAAACCTAAACAGCAAGAAAACATCAAACAAAGGTTAGAAGAGGTTAAGATGGTGCTAAGCAGTAATTCAACTATATGCAACTCCAGCAAAATTCTTCTAAATGAAGACGAGAGTTATGTACAGTGTAACGGAAAGTGTCGAGAAATATTTTAACAAAAATGTGTGCGAGTGTCAAATGCCGTTATCAAGGCGACGGTTACAAATCCCGGAGCAATCTTATGGTGCTGCAAAAAGTGTAAACTTAACCCCACCAAATCGAAAGATTCGCCATTCAATTTCCAACCACACAAAGTAAAGCCGATACTAGTAGCATTTGTGAGGCTGTAAAACATCATGCAGCATCTTATAAAAGAACTCTGTGTATCCACTGACCTTCAGTTACATTTTTTTTTATGAACTAATCAAACAAACCAATAAATTCAGAAAATGTGTAGACAAACTAAGAAACGATGGAAATAAATGCAAATCAGAAAATTCATTGTTAAAAACACAATCAGAACTTATGCAGGCACAACTGAATGATGTAGAATAATATACCAGAAACTACAGCCTAGAATTATCGGGTATTCCAAATGTTGAAGAAGAAAATGTCTATAATGCAGTGGGGAAAGTTGCTTCAGCGTTAGGAATAGACTTCGACGCTGAAAAGGACATTAAATACTCTCATGGGCAACCTACCAGAGATGGGAAAAAGAAAACTCCGCTGATAATAGCAAAATTCCACTCACGAAAAACAAAAAATTTGTCGCTATAAAAGAAACGGGAGCACGGAAAAATCTTTTGTCTAGAAATCGGTGTATATGGAAATTCCACAATATACATAAATGAACATCTGACAAAGAACCAAAATCTTTATTGGCTGACAAGAAATTTAATAGCACCATGAACTACAAGTGTACCAGGACCAGAAATGGGAAGATCTTTCTCAGGAAAGATCAAAACAGTGCCATCCTTCAAATAGTCTGTGGCAGAAGCTGACAGCAAACAGGGTTGTGAAGGGCAGCTATTTTTAGTGTTTGGAACAGTTTTGCATAAAAATAAATAGCAAACTTGAAGACTGTATTAAACTCTAGTTTTTGTGAGGATATCATCAGAAATATTGATAACAAATCAAATGATTTGAACGGTTTGGCTAAGTACTATGCAGTAACATATGTTCTGCACATCAACATACGTGGTAACATCACAAATTGACAGCTTAAAAATATACACATACTCAAAATCCACAGATGATGTTGAAATGTTAGAAATGAATACAATGAAAGCAGCAGATATCTGTCACATAAATCTAAGATACTGCAAGGAAACTTACACAATCCTACGCATATACTTATCACCTTCTACAAACATCAAGGTATTCATCGAAGAACTGAGAAATACTCTTCAGATACTACCTAAAAATAGACATATTATATTGATAGGAGACAAAAATATTGATACCGGTACTTACAACCACACAATGACTAATGAGTGCATAAATACATTTAGTGGAAATGAGTTCATCTCATTTATAAACTCAGCTACCAGAATAACCCCAACTCAGAAACCTGTATTGATCACATTTACGTAAAATCTCAAATAAATTGCAGAATTTGCTTCAGCTGATATGCGTCCTATTTTTCTTATGCAAAACCATTCCAACAAATGCCAAAAAATGAAACAAGAACAAAGCATACATTCCAAATTTAATTATGAAACTAATTACAAATTTCTTGACAAAAGAAAAATGGGAATTTGTTTTAGTACAACAAGAAGCTCATGAAGCAGCATACGCTCTCATCCAGATACTGACACAACACCTCATAGAGCACACCTCTCATTCAAACAGACTAGGTCAAAATTTAAAAAAAAAAATACTCCATGGATTACTGTAGGTCTTATAACCTCTAAAAGAATGAGAGATAAATTACACCAAATTCTGGTAAAGAGAGAGTCAACAAATATTCCACAGCAGACTTACAAAGAGATATAAATTATATAGAAATTGGATTAACAAGTTTATCAGAATCACAAAAGAAAAATATTACACTAAAACAATGATGACAAATTGTAGCAATACAAAAACTTTATTGGAAAACATCAATGAAATAACAGGCAGACAGAAAAATAAGAAGCTGCCTTGAAGCCGCAAACAGAGGAAAGTACAATAACATCCCAAAATTCCAGACGAAGTCTGGCTTCTTCCTTCCCATATCAGAAGGATAAATAGCAAGCCACATAATCATGCTGAAGAATTCACTGTGATAAAGTAAGCAAGGTGATAGAAAAGAAATATGCAATTATACACCAATTTCCCTCACTACCCATCTTTGCTAGAAAATTGTATTAAAGTAGATTAATGAACTACTTGGAAGAATTCAGTATACTCTCAGAAAATCAGTTTGGTTTTGACCAAATGTAAGTACTCAGGATGCTATATACTCATTGACAAATCACTTATGGTAGATGATTGTTAGTTACAAAAGGACAATTTCAGTATTTATTGATAGAAAAAAAAAAAAAAAATGTCGATCATACTATACTACTCGCAAAACTCGAGAAGATTGGTATAAGAGGAATGGCTCTGACATTATTTAATAGTTTACTGTGTAAAAGATCACAAATGGTGAGAATTGGAGACCCCATAAGTAAAGTTGGAGAAGTCAAAGTAGGTGTACCATAAGAAACAGTACTAGGACCTGTTCTGTACCTTGTTTACATAAATGACCTCTGTGAACTAAATCATTAGTGCAAAAATCACTTCATATGCTGATGCCACAGTTGTGACTGTTAGGGGTAATAAATACTTGGGAAGACAGCTTCAATGCAACTGAGAAAGCCCTAAACACTGTTCAGCAATGGTTAAACCAAAACCTTCTAACTATAAATGAAAACAAGACCAAATTCGTTTGCTTTAAGCACAATATAACACCACAACCACCGAACCATCAAACTCTGATACTCCACAAACCCACATGCAATAGTCTCACAAAATGTAACTGCGTCAAAATACAGAAAGCAAAAAACATTATGTATCTAGGCATAGAAATAGACTGTAATTTGCGTTGGAATCATCATACATCAAACTTAGTTTCTAAACTACAAAAGCTTATTTATGTATTTTATAGGATAAGAAACATTCTCCCAATTGAAGCATTAAGAAATGTTTATTTCACCTTAGTCAAAACACGCTTACACTGTGATATAAACAGCTGGAGAGGGATACTTGATACACACTTAGCTCAGGTCAACAGATGCCAAAATTGCTTTCTGAGTATGTGACGTATAAAAAGCCATACACTTTTCCTACCTGTGATCTATATAAACAAAGCATGTTGCTCAATGTCCATCAGCTGTTTATTCAAACAGCAGTCATTTACACACATGGCAATGTAAAAGTATTCAATGCTAGTGACCTGCCACACTTAAATACTAGAATGCAAAAAAGAAATGGAGCATACATCCCTCGCCGAAACACTCTACTAGGACAAAGAAATCCAAGCTGCCTTGGTCCACGAATTTATAATAAATTAACTGCAGGTGTATCAATGGACACAATGCATTCCATGAAGAAATGTATATCCGCTTGGCTTTAATGTGAGGAGGTTTTGATAAAGCAAATAAACCAAATTTCAACAGGTTAGTACCAATTTCATGTGGGTTCCATAAGTGGTGCAGTCGCTGCTAGTTCTTTTTAGCCACTTAATTCAAGATTTTCTTGAATGAAATTGAAATGCAAGTGTTAAGACACCGAATATGTGGGAGAGGTGTAACAAACTTTGTTGATATGGGTGGTGAGCAAATAGAGAGCATGCCAGCCTGTACGTGGAACAATAAAAACTACAGCAATTCGAGAAATAAGTTAGAGAGTGGAAAGACTTCAACAGGAAAGTATCTTTGTGTAAGGACAGAGACTTTCCCGGCATATAACTGCAATGAAGTCTTCAAGGTTGTACCACCGGATTGTGTTGTGAAAACATATTTCGATGACTAGCTCTGTCGGCTTCCTCAGGTGCGAAAAACATCTGTTCTCGTTGACCGACCGACAGATACTGAGGCAGCTCAGGTGCTTCACTTCCTTATACGTGCAACGACTCTGTCCGGGGCCAACACCTGGCAGCTGGCTGCCAGTAAGCGTGGCTATAGAGCTTCATTACGGTCCACGAACCCTATACTGAGGCGGCTCAGGTGCTGCACTTCCTTATACGTGCAACGACTCTGTCCGGGGCCAACACCTGGCAGCTGGCTGCCAGTAAACGTGGCTATAGAGCTTCCTTACGGTCCACGAACCCTATACTGAGGCAGCTCAGGTGCTGCACTTCCTTATACATGCAACGACTCTGTCCGGGGCCAACACCTGGCAGCTGGCTGCCAGTAAGCGTGGCTATAGAGCTTCCTTACGGTCTACGAACCCTATACTGAGGCAGCTCAGGTGCTGCACTTCCTTATACGTGCAACGACTCTGTCCGGGGCCAACACCTGCCAGCTGCCTGCCAGTAAGCGTGGCTATAGAGCTTCATTACGGTCCACGAACCCTATACTGAGGCAGCTCAGGTGCTGCACTTCCTTATACGTGCAACGACTCTGTCCGGGGCCAACACCTGGCAGCTGGCTGCCAGTAAGCGTGGCTATAGAGCTTCATTACGGTCCACGAACCCTATACTGAGGCAGCTCAGGTGCTGCACTTCCGTATACGTGCAACGACTCTGTCCGCGGAAAACACCTGGCAGCTGGCTGCCAGTAAGCGTGGCTATAGAGCTTCCTTACGGTCCACGAACCCTATACTGAGGCAGCTCAGGTGCTTCACTTCCTTATAAGTGCAACGACTCTGTCCGGGGCCAACACCTGGCAGCTGGCTGCCAGTAAGCGTGGCTATAGAGCTTCCTTACGGTCCACGAACCCTATACTGAGGCAGCTCAGGTGCTGCACTTCCCTATACGTGCAATGACTCTGTCCGGGGCCAACACCTGGCAGCTAGTAAGCGTGGCTATAGAGCTTCCTTACGGTCCACGAACCCTATACTGAGGCAGCTCAGGTGCTGCACTTCCTTATACATGCAACGACTCTGTCCGGGGCCAACACCTGGCAGCTAGTAAGCGTGGCTATAGAGCTTCCTTACGGTCCACGAACCTATACTGAGGCAGCTCAGGTGCTGCACTTCGTTATACGTACAACGACTCTGTCCGGGGCCGTCACCTGGCAGCTAGTAAGCGTGGCTATAGAGCTTCCTTACGGTCCACGAACCCTATACTGAGGCAGCTCAGGTGCTTCACTTCCTATACGTGCAACGACTCTGTCCGGGGCCAACACCTGGCAGCTAGTAAGCGTGGCTATAGAGCTTCCTTACGCGTCCACGAACCTTATACTGAGGCAGCTCAGGTGCTTCACTTCCTATACGTGCAACGACTCTGTCCGGGGCCAACACCTGGCAGCCTGGCTGACCAGTAAGCGTGGCTATAGAGCTTCCTTACGGTCCACGAACCCTATACTGAGGCAGCTCAGGTGCTGCACTTCCCTATACGTGCAACGACTCTGTCCGGGGGCCAACACCTGGCAGCTAGTAAGCGTGGCTATAGAGCTTCCTTACGGTCCACGAACCCTATACTGGAGGCAGCTCAGGTGCTGCACTTCCTTATACGTACAACGACTCTGTCCGGGGCCGAACACCTGGCAGCTAGTAAAGCGTGGCTATAGAGCTTCCTTACGGTCCACGAAAAACTATTCTGAGGCAGCTCAGGTGCTGCACTTCGTTATACGTACAACGACTCTGTCCCGGGGCCAACACCTGGCAGCCTAGTAAGCGTGGCTATAGAGCTTCCTTACGGTCCACGAACCCTATACTGAGGCAGCTCAGGTGCTGCACTTCCTATACGTGCAACGACTCTGTCCGGGGCCAACACATGGCAGCTAGTAAGCGTGGCTATAGAGCTTCCTTACGGTCCACGAACCCTATACTGAGGCAGCTCAGGTGCTGCACTTCATTATACGTGCAACGACTCTGTCCGGGGCCAACACCTGGCAGCTAGTAAGCGTGGCTATAGAGCTTCATTACGGTCCATGAACCCTATACTGAGGCAGCTCAGGTGCTGCACTTCCTTATACGTGCAACGACTCTGTCCGGGCCAACACCTGGCAGCTAGTAAGCGTGGCTATAGAGCTTCCTTACGGTCCACGAACCCTATACTGAGGCAGCTCAGGTGCTGCACTTCGTTATACGTACAACGACTCTGTCCGGCCGTCACCTGGCAGCTAGTAAGCGTGGCTATAGAGCTTCCTTACGGTCCACGAACCCTATACTGAGGCAGCTCAGGTGCTGCACTTCCTTATACGTGCAACGACTCTGTCCGGGCCAACACCTGGCAGCTATGTAAGCGTGGCTATAGAGCTTCATTACGGTCCACGAACCCTATACTGATTCAGCTCAGGTGCTGCACTTCGTTATACGTGCAACGACTCTGTCCGGCCAACACCTGGCAGCTAGTAAGCGTGGCTATAGAGCTTCATTACGGTCCACGAACCCTATACTGAGGCAGCTCAGGTGCTTCACTTCCCTTATACGTGCAACGACTCTGTCCGGGGCCAACACCTGGCAGCTAGTAAGCGTGGCTATAGAGCTTCCTTACGGTCCACAAACCTATAACTGAGGCAGCTCAGGTGCTGCACTTCCTTATACGTGCAACGACTCTGTCCGGGGCCAACACCTGGCAGCTGGCTGCCAGTAAGCGAGGCTATAGAGCTTCCTTACGGTCCACGAACCCTATACTGAGGCAGCTCAGGTGCTGCACTTCCTATACGTGCAATGACTCTGTCCGGGGCCACACCTGGCAGCTAGTAAGCGTGGCTATAGAGCTTCCTTACGGTCCACGAACCCTATACTGAGGCAGCTCAGGTGCTGCACTTCCTTATACGTGCAACGACTCTGTCCGGGGCCAACACCGGCAGCTAGTAAGCGTGGCTATAGAGCTTCCTTACGGTCCCGAACCCTATACTGAGGCAGCTCAGGTGCTGCACTTCGTTATACGTGCAACGACTCTGTCCGGCCCACCTGGCAGCTAGTAAGCGTGGCTATAGAGCTTCATTACGGTCCACGAACCCTATACTGAGGCAGCTCAGGTGCTTCACTTCCTATACGTGCAACGACTCTGTCCGGGGCCAACACCTGGCAGCTAGTAAGCGTGGCTATAGAGCTTCCTTACGGTCCACGAACCTTATACTGAGGCAGCTCAGGTGCTTCACTTCCTTATACGTGCAACGACTCTGTCCGGGGCCAACACCTGGCAGCTGGCTGCCAGTAAGCGTGGCTATAGAGCTTCCTTACGGTCCACGAACCCTATACTGAGGCAGCTCAGGTGCTGCACTTCCTAATACGTGCAACGACTCTGTCCGGGCAACACCTGCAGCTAGTAAGCGTGGCTATAGGCTTCTTACGGTCCACGAACCCTATACTGAGGCAGCTCAGGTGCTGCACTTCCTTATACGTACAACGACTCTGTCCGGGCCAACACCTGGCAGCTAGTAAGCGTGGCTATAGAGCTTCCTTACGGTCCACGAACCCTATACTGAGGCAGCTCAGGTGCTGCACTTCGTTATACGTGCAACGACTCTGTCCGGCCAACACCTGGCAGCTAGTAAGCGTGGCTATAGAGCTTCCTTACGGTCCACGAACCCTATACTGAGGCAGCTCAGGTGCTGCACTTCCTATACGTGCAACGACTCTGTCCGGGGCCACACCTGGCAGCTGGCTGCCAGTAGGGTGGCTATAGAGCTTCCTTACGGTCCACGAACCCTATACTGAGGCAGCTCAGGTGCTGCACTTCCTTATACGTTGCACGACTCTGTCTGCGGCCAACACCTGGCAGCTGGCTGCAGTAAGCGTGGCTTAGAGCTTCATTACGGTCCACGAACCCTATACTGAGGCAGCTCAGGTGCTGCACTTCCTTATACGTGCAACGACTCTGTCCGGGCAACACCTGGCAGCTGGCTGCCAGTAAGGTGGCTATAGAGCTTCCTTACGGTCCACGAACCCTATACTGAGGCAGCTCAGGTGCTGCACTTCCTTATACGTGCAACACTCTTCTGCGGCCAACACCTGGCAGCTGGCTGCCAGTAGCGTGGCTATAGAGCTTCCTTACGGTCCACGAACCCTATACTGAGGCAGCTCAGGTGCTGCACTTCCTAATACGTGCAACGACTCTGTCTGCGGCCAACCACTGGCAGCTGGCTGCCAGTAAGCGTGGCTATAGAGCTTCATTACGGTCCACGAACCCTATACTGGCCAGCTCAGGTGCTGCACTTCCTTATACGGTCAACGACTCTGTCCGGGGCCAACACCTGGCAGCTGGCTGCCATAAGCGTGGCTATAGAGCTTCCTTACGTCCACGAACCCAACTGAGGCAGCTCAGGTGCTGCACTTCCTTATACGTGCAACGACTCTGTCTGCGGCCAACACCTGGCAGATGGCTGCCATAAGCGTGGCTATAGAGCTTCATTACGGTCCACGAACACTTATACTGAGGCAGCTCAGGTGCTGCACTTCCTTATACGTGCAACGACTCTGTCTGCGGCCAACACCTGGCAGCTGGCTGCCAGTAAGCTGGCTATAGAGCTTCATTACGGTCCACGAACCCTATACTGAGGCAGCTCATGCTGCACTTCCTTATACGTGCAACGACTCTGTCCGGGCTAACACCTGGCAGCTGGCTGCCAGTAAGCGTGGCTATAGAGCTTCCTTACGGTCCACGAACCCTATACTGAGGCAGCTAAGGTGCTGCACTTCTCATACGTGCAACGACTCTGTCCGGGCCAACACCTGGCACTGGCTGCCAGTAAGCGTGCTATAGAGCCT